>WBMY01008043.1:463017-562722 GCA_013397315.1 Donacobius atricapilla | reverse complement strand
TCCCTGCGGGCAAATTTGGGTCTGAAGGGAGGTGGGAAAACTGCAGGTCACGGGATTGGTGCGGAGCTGATGGCAGAGCCAGCCTGGGCGCAATGCCCGCTGGATTTTGTGTTCCTAGCGTCTCTAGGCCTACCACTGTTTCTGGCTGTCTACTATTTAAAGCTAGGGAGAAAACAAAAACGAGCCCACAGGTTTTACCTTCTGAATTTGTAATTATTGATAGCTGCAGTAAAGCAGGTATGTCTTCTGCATTTTTATAATAAAGGACAAAATAATTAATCACATTTGCAGGAAAAAATACGAAAAGCTTAGGCAGAAAGAATGGTGCTAAGACTGAAGAAAGATTAACTCCTTTAAAATATTACTCATTGAGATGCTTGTTTGGTCAAGGGCCATAGACATTCAATGACAAGATTTCTCTATTTTATTTTCTATGGCAGGACTCAGTTTTTTTGGGTCAAGTTGAACAGGGAATAATGAAGGCTGTATTTTGTGAGTGAGGAATAGGACATTATTTGCTTATTGGAAGATGAGCCAAGAAGAACAAATAAACTGAGATGGCTTTTGGAGTTATGAGAATTTAGTCTAGGCATTTTGCAAATTGGTCTTTCAGTTTCCAAAGGTTCACACTCAACCTCAGCTATTCCTGTAAAAGCAATTGATTTCAGTAACATCCCATTTTTTAAATTTGGGAAGCAATTTTAATGATTATTGACTTGCCCTGTATTGGCCGCTTCATAGAATCACCATCAAGAAGTTTGGATGCATCTGGCAGGGGTTGCAAAGAATTGCCAAGAAGTAGATAGTAAGGATCTTGAAGGTAATTTTGTTTTTCAACCGAGCTTGGTTTTGGCACAAAACTCTGTCATATATCTTACTAGTTAATGCTGTAATTACTGTTGGATCCATTGCTTGAGGATGTGTTGGAGTCCAGGGCAGGTGGAAAACCCCTCAAACTTCCCTGGGGGGTCCAAGACCCTGGCTGGGACCCCCGGAAAGCACTGTCTTTGACCTTAGTCCATGGGAAAAACTTCCAACACTCATAGATAAATTGAAAACAACAAAGATTTAAAATAAATAGTAGTTTAGTTTGTCACAGGGTGAAAATCTGTAATTTTGGGTTTTTAATATGGAAGTAGAATAGAGCAAGATGGAGAATTTTGGGTGTTGTCTCATGTTCTTCATTGTCTACTCCATCTTCTGCTGTGACGGTGGCACAGAGACATTGATAGAATGGATTTGATGTAGAAATTGTGTGTCTAGAATAGGTGATAGTTATTGGCACAAAACTGTAAATATAGCATGCTTTTTGAGTTAATTGGATTAGAAATCTTTAAAAACGACCTTGGACTCTCCATCCATGTTCCTGTAGCTGCTTTCCTTCAGTGCACTGAGACTGCTGTAAGACCTTGAGATAAGAAATAGAATAAACACCTTTAAAGACCAAGCCACAAGTTCCATCTCATCTTTTCAACCCTAGTACGAGACTTTGAAAGCAAAACCCCCCTAATTAGGGGGGTAAAACCCCTAATTAGGGGGTTAGAGGAGTAAAAATCCTGTCAAGGATGCACTTGGGAGATGAATGGTGTTTTGAGCAACCAAGATATAGGGCAGGGTCTCAAAGACCAGGGGTCTAGGTCTTACTCCTCTAAACTTGCTAAATGGGTTTGAACATAGTCTTGAGTTTCCAGCTTTAAACAACCCTTCAAATTTCCTAATTTTGTAAAGGTATTGAACACGTGCTCTCCCCAGTGAAGTTAGTGGGAGTGATTTTAAATCTGCCAGGCTCTTTGATATGTAAGTGGGATAGGTGTAGTCTGCTGTAATTGCAAATGAGTTTAGATTTTGAACTGGTTGATAGTACAATACTCATGGAGGACTTGATCACTTTAAACAAGGAAATGGCTCTATACACTTAGAGGAATATAATTTCAAAGATTTTTGTATTAAACTCATATTTTAAATCCACACACATTCACACACATGATTTGATCAGAAACCTCTTCTGTAGGCATGAAAACGTGTGTTCTTCAGGGTCGCTTTCTATGGCTGCAACTTTGGTGTTGCAAAGGAATGATTTATTGATTCGGAAAAACCTATGAGTTTGGGTACATTCATGCTGAAAATATTTCCAGGGAACATTTTTTTTTCACTAGAAGTTAGGTGCTTGGAAGTACATTTTGAAATAGTCACTGTGTTTGTAAGCTGCACTTACAATATAAAAAAGAATCCCCACACCTGCATCTGATGAAGTGAGCAGCAAGGCTTGGATTCATACTTCCTAGGTGCCGGGGAGACATGAGGATGGGAGAAAACCTAATTGCCCTTGGCTTCAGGTCGGGGAATGGTGAAGATCAAGAATTCTGTCTGAAAAGAGCAATTCTGCACTTGACTGTGAGCAGTTACTTTCTGAATTTTCACCTGAAGGTAAAGTTCAACATGTCAAGGTCACGTTCAAGCTCACTGGAGTTCATTGGACCATAGCAGATAAAATCTAAAAACAACAAAAGCGCTTTCAGGTATATTCAAAGTCAATCCAATGAGGAATCATTCCCTACAGCATGAGTAACGCTATAAACATGTATTTTACAAGAAACAGGAGAAAGTTTCTTAACAACTGAAAAAAGCTGTAGCTGAAGAAACAGATCGCTAGATCTGAGGTGTATATTCATCTATGTTTAGAGCTGATATTCTGAAATGTTATGGAAAGCTATGAGCAAAGTTCATAAGCTTTTTATGTAGATTTGCATATGAGTGTGGGTTTTTGATGTTTAAATTTTGATTTTTTTTATTCTCTTCTGTTTGGAATGTATTATCCTGTTTCAAGGGTAATGAAAGGGCTTGCATTTGTAGTCTTTTTTAGAAATTGTAGACTGCGTGCCTCTGAAGAGAGTGGTTTAGTAGCAGGTAATTTGAGCTCCTGATCTGAAATGGACTAAGTGTGGTCTAAAAAGACATCAGTAAAGTGAGGTTCAGAGTGCTAAGGAAAAATTTATCACTTTTCTGCTGTTTGCATCACTTTAGTTTCATTGCTGATGGCTAAGCAGTTGTAACGAGAAAACTTTTGGAGGAATGGGAAGAGGTCTTTTACTCCTTTGTAGTTTTTAAAACCTGCTGGTGAGTCAGAGCAGCAGAGGTCTGTATTTCAGCTTTGGAGCCTATGACTGGTTCTTACAGCATATTTTTTTTGGCTCTATTCAGAAAATTGGAGGACTAAAAACCTGTTTCAACTCTGAGTCCTATTTTTCTATGTAAGACTTGCACTTACCTGTTTTTCAGTAGTCTAACCTGTGCAGTAGCTCACCAAAAGAAATAACCAAAAAAGCAGACAGTGCATTTTTTTAGTATACTTCTTGCAAAATCGAAGAGGCTGAACACTCTGGGGTTTCCAGAGGTACTCCATGAAAGATCCTGCTAGCTATGGCACAGGGCAAAAGAGTCCTGTTGGGAATGCACATTTGCAGCTAAGCGACAACTTAGAATTGTGTCGGAGTTGCTGCACAGCTGATGGTTGGCCTCCAGTTTGTGCTTGTTATTTCTCCAGAGAGCCCCTCCCTCCTTGTAGAAACAAGCAAAACTGACATTTTTTGATAGAAACAAAGGACTGTGGGGACTTTCAGCCTCTGGTCTGAGTTCAGGCAGGATTCTGGTTGCAGCTCACAGCGCCCTGCGGCCCACAGTGACAGTTGTCTTTGTCAGTGCCCATAAGGAAAACTACTTCAGCTTTGCACAGGCCAGAATTCACTGCAACAAAACACTGAAATTTTGTGATCTATTTTTTTTTTCTCTTTCTGTTTATAAAGCAGAAACTTAATTTAACATCTCTTTATTTTGTGTTGCTGACAGCCAAGCTAGTAAGAATAATGCCTTTTGGACAAAGCAGAGGGAGGAAGCAAAACAATTTTTCACTGCTTTAGTCTAACAGATCTAAATTGTAAACAAGTTTGTTATATTAAATTATTTCAGCGGTTCTGTAACATTGTATGCTAACATCAAAAAAGGCAGCTTAATTATTGAAGAAATGAAGGAGAATTAAGTTCCTGAAGGAGTTAATTTTAGTTTTATGTGGGGCAACAAAGTTGCTTACACTTAATTGCTTGAGGTAGCCTATGTAAGTTTTAGAATATGCCTCTGCTTTGCCGTGATCTTCCAAAACATTTAAAAATAGATAGAGAACCTTAGAATTTCAGAAGGATACATATTTTTTTAAATAAAGGAATAAATAGGAAAGAAATGTATAACTTTTTTTCCTGAATTAAATTTGTTTGGAATAATGTCTCATGCTTTTGTCATAGCTAATGAAAGAAAACCCCAAACCCGTTGTAAGGGATATATAAAACAGTTGAAAAATATAATGAGTAAAACAAAACCACTCACAATGATGCAGACAATTATTTATCTCAAATATTACATTCAATTTTTTTCTTAAATGAGAAGAATTTATATAAAAACCATAACCCTTATCTCTGATTATATGCATCTCTTCCATAAAGAGCATTTGATTCACCACACTTTAGGTAAGACCTTCTTGCTTCTTGCTCTCAGCTTAATGCTTTGGAAATAAAGGAATTTTAATGTGATGTAGAAACTAATAGCAAATGAGAATCTATAGTTAGAAGAATTTTCTCAAATGGTTCTTGTAAAATGCTTGTCATATTTAAAGTCAAGCTGCACATTTATAAACCAAGGAATACATTTCACTGATTAGGATGTATCATGTAAGAAAACAAACAGATTCTTTGCTTTTAAAATGTCTTCTTCCTTTATGCAGCAGATGGTGCTAGATTGTGAATATATGTCAATTTGATTTATTTATAGTCTGAAGAATATACGGTGAAAGACATGGCATGTACAATGTTCAGATAGACTACACAGCAAACTGATCTTTATAAACTCATTTGTTTTGGCACAGTCTTCTGTGGTGTGCCTGTTTTTCCTGATGTCTCCTCTGCACCCGTCCAAGACTTTCAGAATTGCTATCGTGCTTACGGAAGATGTCAAACCTAACAAGCAACTGAGTGACAGAATGGCAGTCAGTTCGGGAAGGTACCTTTTAGCTAAAGAATAGGTAGAGTAGAGGTAATAGGAGTTTAGACAAACTTCATTTATCTTTTGTACTAGAGCCTGTACTGTCAGCAGCATCCCAAAAGTCTGGCAATTTTCCCAGTCTAGGTCTGTGTGTTAGCACTCCTGGACTTAAATGTATCAGGTAAGCCATGCTACTGAAAAGACAAACATCTACAGAAGGGTGCATGTTTAGACCTGCACTTAGACTGCCCCCCAATAGGTCTTTGGGCTGCCTATCTGCAGCCTGGCATCTAAAGCTGCCAGAGGTAAGAGAGCTGCAGAAGTGTCAGTGCACGACTATCAAAGCACGGAATGCCACGTGGCTTCTAACGTTATCCTGCCCTTGTGTTCTCCTGCCCCCATCCAGAGTGAGCCATTGTCAGGGTACAGTCAGCTCCAGTCACATCACCTGTACCTCAGCACAATTGGATTTGTTGGCTGAAGCATTACTCAAGGAACTCAGTGTCTCACTCTTGAGGGATTACAGTGGACATTTGGTGTCTAAGTTTTCAGGGTTCTTTGGAAAATTCCAGATGCAACAGTATGCAAAAGAGGCTGTTTTGTCCCTTGACAGTGGGAACCTTTGTTAGTCTGTTAGCTTAGATCCTGACTTCTCCTTTAAGAAGTGATAGATCAAGAAATATGCAAAGTTAGAGCTTATTTGCCTCATCTATGACCTTAAGGGTGAAAGAAGCAATGTCACTGCAGCCTTTCCAGAGGCCTTTCCTGGACTGGAGAAATACCCTTTTGGTATCCTTCAGGTGCTGATTAGAAATTCAACAGAGGAAAAAAGCCTGCTCAAACACAGAGGAAAACTAGTATGTATTCACTTAGACATTCTCAAATGTCACCCCAGAAGTCAGGTCCTGAGGTCAGTACATTGGTAAGTATGAAGAATTATTATTACTAAATTAATGCATTAATAATGTAGAGACTATTGAGTTTCCAAAAGAGTGAGAGAATGTTTAATCCTGTCTGTCCTTCACTAGAAGTGGTTACTAAAGCAACTGCGGGAAGTTTCGTTACTAAATCACAGCTAGTGTCAGTATAACCAGGTGTTGCTGTAATTCCTAATAAGTGAGGCTTCAAACACAATAATGGCATAATTATTTAGTGACTCCACAGATGGGGAAAACAATATGAAAAATAGTCCAGAGTCTTGGATTGCCTCAGTAATTTTCTCAGAAAGACAAAGTGTTACCCAAATTCATATCTTATTAAGGCTTTTAAATATCATAGCCTCAGTTTGAATGTTTATGGAAAAAATCTCTTGTATTATAGCTTCCCACATACAGTTCAGACTCCTGGCTTCAAGGTCTTGCAGAAATTAGTTCCCATCTGTCTTTTTTCTCTCATCTTCAACAAGCCCATTACTTGCCTCCCTTGTCTGGCTCAAACCTACCCCTTATCCTACTTCCCACCTCTGATATATTTTATGGTAATAATATATATATATACATGTATATATATTTAATTTTGCAAATTTCTTTATGGGACCACAATCATCTTGTTTTCCCTATTAAAGAGGATAAAAGTGTAAAAACAAAGAAATCATAGAAGAATAATTTGTGTGTTGTGTGTGTTGTATATGAAACTTGCCTGAATATGGAGAATGGACTATATGTAAGTAACAACTCTACTTGGTAACGTAAAACGTGCTTAACTGTGCAACGTACTCATGCTGGACCGTATTATACTGTTACTAATGGAAATCATCTTACACCCTGATGAAATTCTTTTCATGGGATTGGCCTTTGGAAACAGGGAAGGTGTCACAGAAGCTGACTAAAGGAGAAGAAAACAAACTTATGAGAAAAACAAGCAGTAATGATGTTGAGCTTAAGCTAGTTGATGCAGATGTTGTTAAGGAGTTACAGCAGCATATGATTAGACCCTGGATGTCACAGGTGAAAGATTTCTGAAATCTTAAATAGAAATCACTGACAGCTTACTTCAGGCCCCTCTTAGCAGAATTAGTGCTTCTGCACTCTCGAGTTAGTAGAATTTAAGTCAAGTTTTAACTCTTTAGTAAAAGTTTAAGCTGTGTTAGCTATTCGGTGGAGTTAGCTCTTCTGAAGAAGTCAAACTGCTTTGTAGTCTTCACTTGAGGTACTGGGTCAAGTTTTAAGTCCTGACAGGTAGCATATATTAATTTGGGTCCTTTGCTTTGCTAATACATAGACAGACTTGCTCAAAGTCAACTTACACTTTTTCCCTTTTATCTATTTCCAAACCATTTTTAAAGCCATATTTTTTTTCATGCCCGGTGATCTCTTTCTACATTTGCTATTGCAAAACATTCCAGAATGTCCAATGACATCAACATCAAGTATTTTGCTCTGGTCTAGGATGGGATCTTCAGTTTTTCTAAACACTGTTTAAACAATCTTAACCTTGTTTCTACAAAATTCTTATATACCCAGAAGAATTTCATTGCAAACATGAATGCTGTAACAACTTTTTTTGCTATAATTCTGGTTTACTCAGATGCCTTCAAAATTAGCCCATTCAGGAAGATGTCTTAAGTGTGCACTATAATGGAGCACAATATGCTTGAATGGTTAATTTTCAGTTCTGCCCTTCTGCAGCTCCAAGCTTTGCCTCGTGCCCATTCCTGCTTGTCCCCATAAGAGATGTTCATTCTCCTTTGTGGATTCTTCTAGAAAAAACGTCGCAAAGTTCCTAGGAAAAGTTGGAGGAAAATTATTTTTTTCAGCTTTTATTTTGTGTCATGGGGTAGCTTGACTGAGATTGTTCTAACAGCTTTTTTTTTCCCTGTCTGCCTAGCCAATTAGTCCTCAGGTTTTAACTGCCGAGAAGAGATCTGGCTTTTGTGGGATTTGTTTCCTTTGAGACAAATTTCCAGATATTGTTGTGTTTCCCTGAGTCTCCTGTCCTCAGCTCATTGGACTAAGCCCAAGTCTGTCTGTAAGTGGCCAACTTCAGGGTGTTTGAAACTGAGAGGCAGATTGCTCTCCATGAAATGAATTAGGTAATCATGGGGTATTAAGGAGGTATTAAGGGAGCCTGCTCTCTGCCCATGATCTCTTTGAGTAAGAATTATGATCTTAGGCTGCAGTAGAGGTTTCTGGCAAAAATCAGATATGTCATGTGTGTTGACATATATCTTGTCCCTTGAATCAGTGCCCTGGGGAAGGACCTTAGCTTCAGGATTCAACCAAACATACACTAATCAGAGAAGGCCTCTGATTCCCCACCAGCCTTGGCCATGTCCCTGGGTAACAGCGAGCACTACGGACGTGGAGCCAGGCTCACGGGCTTCCTCCGAGGAGAGGGAGCCCATCCTTGAGGACACATGCTGGGGAGATGACAGATGAACACCATGAGATGTGACAGTGTGCCTCATCGCTGCAGGAGCCTCCTCTGTTGGGATGAGCTGGTCCTATAGAGCACTCTTTGCTGCTCTGTATATCTTTTCAATAGTTCACCATGTGGGGAGAGCACCAAAGAGGCTGCTAATCCACCTATCTGTCCTGTTTCCAGTGGTCCTCTTTCCTAAGCCCCTGGTTTATAACAAAAGTAATCACATGTCTGTTATATAGGCTGTGAAGGATGCACATGGTGCAGCAATGACTATTGAGACCCCAGGAGAAGGAGACTTGCCAAGTGTGCAGTAAGGCCTCACAGGACAGGTGAGATGTGTTTGAGACAGTATGGATGTGACTGAGAGCCTCCAGAAGGGCCATGCGGTGTGGATAGAGGAGCATGGTTGTAGTCATGGAGGCATTTCCAGGGACAACTCAAATGAACAGACTCTCAACAATATTAAAGTGATTCTTCTGGCTGCAGGGAGGAGGCAGAGCTTAGTGCCATATGGGTGTGGATAAGTTGTTATCCTGTACCATGCATATCATCTGCAGGGGGTATGGTTTCGGGAAAAAAAGGTAAGAACTGCTGGAGGTGCATAATTTTTTGCTTTGCTCTCTTCAGGGGTAAAGCTATCAGCCTCAGCCTTGCAGACTCCATCCTTTTCTGCCTCTGTCTATCCTCTCCCATTTCCTGAGACACGGCTATAGGATGTGGTGCTGAAAGGAAAGCATTGTCCCAGTGGAACTAAGTTGAGATGGTGAACAGCTTTCTATGGATGTAACACCTTTTTATGTACGGCTGTTGTTACTGTGTATTTCTTATTTAATTGCTCTTTGCTTCCAATAAATTGTTATTTCAACCCATAGTCTCTGCTTTTGTCCCTCTTACCAGAAGGGTAGAGGGCAGGAAGTGGCTTACTTGGAGTTTAATTTCTGATTGGTGTTAAAGCACTACAGTGACCAACAGGACTTAATATCTGATATATTTTCAGTCTGCAACTAAGTGACTAAGTGTTCCATTTCCCAAACTCTCAAAAGTGTTATCTTTTTGAGGTTTTATCTTACTTTACCACAGTAAGGAGGGATTTATGGACTTCTTCATTTATTAGCTTCTCAGTTTTATCTGTTTGTGTTCAACTTGACTTAGTCATGCTGACCTTTATCTTTATATCAGATACTGCCCTCATTTTTCACCAGCTACCTGTTTTTGCAATTTATGGACTTCTCAGGGTAACATTTTCTCTGCTTTTGCTTTTCAATTCCCCGTGCCATTATTTATAATCCCTTTAAAACTTCTGCTCTGGTTCTGCAACCTTTAGAAATCTAGATGAGGATCCTCTAAGAGCTACTTTTTCAATTTTGTGTTTCTTATTATAAGTGGATTCTGAGTGAATGTTGCCATAGGCACTACAACACTGCATGCCTGACTCAACAATTTCAGCCTTGTTAAATGATAACAAAAAATCACCAGTTTGAGACTTTTTAGGAAAAAAAATCTGTCTTTTTGAAGTTTTTTTTTTTTGGTTATCATGTTCTTTGGGTTTCTTTAGCACAATCTAATAACTGCATTCTCTCCCCACTGTAGTGTAGGATATTGAAAGCCTAGCATCTTTGAGCAAATAATTGGCAAGCATAAAAACTCTGACTCTTGCAAACTGCTAAGTCTGCATGACTGGCAGTTCTTTTCTTTTTCACCTCTATCGGCCTGTTTCCTTCTAGATTTATCCTCTGTGTTTCCTTTCATTCTGGCCACCAGGAAATGTTCTTTATCATTTGGGAAGGAGTGCTCTCACTCCAGGGGGCTCACCTGGAGCATCTGGCTGGTGAGGCTGTTGTGAGGGGCTTCCACCCTTGGTGTAGCGGCTGCTGAGCTGGGGGAAGCTGGGCTGGTGCAGTATCTCAGTGCTGAATGTGGAAACGACCCTCCCAGCAGCAGCATTCACTGCCCTCCTCTCTCCTGTCCTTTTGTCCAACAGGAGAAGCAAGCTTGATCCTTCATTGTGGCTCCCTGTGTCTCCCATCCCAGCTGCCTTCCACAGGAGGAAGAGCCTGGCCCTGGGTCCTCTTCTTGCTGGGGAGCAATTCAGCTGTTTCTACCATAACAAGACATGTTGTCATTCAGGAGGTCATCCAGTCCAGCATCCTGCACACAAACAGAATCAGTGCAGGGTTGTTCAGGCCAGGTCGCTCAAGGCTTTGGAGTCTTGCTACATGCAGTGGAGATCAGCAAGGCATCTTATACCATCTCTTATTTAACTGGAGGGAGTCACTCGAGATGTGCTTGAGGAGGCCAGTAATGTTCATCAGTAACATTTTCATTAATGACCTGAGCCACAGAATCACAGAATAAGCTGAGTCAGAAGAGACACTCAAGGATCACAGAGTCCGGCACAGCCCTTCACAGAACCGTCCCCAAAAGTCACACCATGTGCCCGAGAGCATTGTTCAAACACTCCTTGAACTCTGTCAGGCTGATGCTGTGACCACTTCCCTGGGGAGCCTGTTCCAGTGCCCAACCACCCTCTGGGGAAAGAACCTTTTACCTTTTCCTGACATCTGACCTAAGTCTGACACAGCTTCCGGCTGTTCCCTGGGGTCCTTTCACTGGTTGCCAGAGAGGTGATCACTGCCTGCCCCTCCTCTTCCTCTCACAAGGAAGTTGTAGACTGATGAGGTCTTCCCTCAGGCTCCAGACTGAACAGACCAAGTGACCTCAGATGGTTGTGATGCAGTTCAAGAGGACCTTGGTAGGCTCAAGAAACAGTCTGAAAGGAGTCCCCTTAAGTTCAAAAAAGTGAAATGTCATGTCCTGCCACTGTGCAGGAGTAACTTCATGTGTCACTACATGCTGGGCACAAACTGTCTGGAAACTGCTTTCGCAGGAAATGACTTGGGGCTCCTGGTGGACAACGAATGTGATCCAGCAGTGTGCCCTCACAGTGAAATGGCCAACAGCCTTCTGGGCTGGATCAGGCAGAGCATTAGCAGCACAGAGGTGATCCTGCCTCTTTACTCAGCCTTGGTGAAGGCCCAGTGTAAGAGAGACAGGGGCTTGCTGGAATGAGTCCAGTGAAAGACTACGAAGATGATTAAGAAAGTGGAAGAACATCTTGCATAGGTAAGGCTAAAAGAGCTGTGGTTGTTCAGCCTGAAGAAGAAAAGGCTCAGGAGGATCTGATCAATGCATCCATATGCCTAAGAGGAGCAGCTAAAGAGGGAAAAGCCAGGTNTCACAGAATAAGCTGAGTCAGAAGAGACACTCAAGGATCACAGAGTCCGGCACAGCCCTTCACAGAACCGTCCCCAAAAGTCACACCATGTGCCCGAGAGCATTGTTCAAACACTCCTTGAACTCTGTCAGGCTGATGCTGTGACCACTTCCCTGGGGAGCCTGTTCCAGTGCCCAACCACCCTCTGGGGAAAGAACCTTTTACCTTTTCCTGACATCTGACCTAAGTCTGACACAGCTTCCGGCTGTTCCCTGGGGTCCTTTCACTGGTTGCCAGAGAGGTGATCACTGCCTGCCCCTCCTCTTCCTCTCACAAGGAAGTTGTAGACTGATGAGGTCTTCCCTCAGGCTCCAGACTGAACAGACCAAGTGACCTCAGATGGTTGTGATGCAGTTCAAGAGGACCTTGGTAGGCTCAAGAAACAGTCTGAAAGGAGTCCCCTTAAGTTCAAAAAAGTGAAATGTCATGTCCTGCCACTGTGCAGGAGTAACTTCATGTGTCACTACATGCTGGGCACAAACTGTCTGGAAACTGCTTTCGCAGGAAATGACTTGGGGCTCCTGGTGGACAACGAATGTGATCCAGCAGTGTGCCCTCACAGTGAAATGGCCAACAGCCTTCTGGGCTGGATCAGGCAGAGCATTAGCAGCACAGAGGTGATCCTGCCTCTTTACTCAGCCTTGGTGAAGGCCCAGTGTAAGAGAGACAGGGGCTTGCTGGAATGAGTCCAGTGAAAGACTACGAAGATGATTAAGAAAGTGGAAGAACATCTTGCATAGGTAAGGCTAAAAGAGCTGTGGTTGTTCAGCCTGAAGAAGAAAAGGCTCAGGAGGATCTGATCAATGCATCCATATGCCTAAGAGGAGCAGCTAAAGAGGGAAAAGCCAGGTGCAGGACAAGAGGCAATGGGCACAAACTGGAACTGGAAATGGAGTGATCATGCAAAGATTCCCTCTGAACACGCATCTTAAAACTGCAGCCTGGCAGTTGGGCTCAAAAGCAAGAATTGGCAATTTTTAATGACCCATCTTAACCCCATTCTTCATATTCAGATACACATTATTTTGTTTGCCACTTTTCATTTATTTATTTACTTATTATTTATTATTTATTATTATTATTATTTATTTTTATTTATTTTATTTATTATGGCTTCATTATTATATACAGGCTTCACTTTCATAAAACTTCTGTCTCTCCCTCTCTCTCAGCTCTACTCACAGGTAAATGTCTTTTGTCAATTTTTAAGTACCAGGTAGTGCTTATTCCAGCTAAAGAAGACTGGTAGATATTTCAGTGCCAAACTAGACATGTAAATAAGGTGCATTTTGTGATCAAACAAGGAAAAAGAAATTTATTTGTAAATTAGTGTTGTGTTTAGTGTGAACCCACTGAAAAGGTCTTATTGAAGAAGAGGTCTGTGAATACTTTTTCAGGTACTCATGTACTTGTCATATTTAGCATGTGTATCACAGAATTTCATCAATAAGTTGTGATATTTTTCTGATTAACACATGTAAATCTGTAAGACCAACTTCTATACTCTACAGCAAATACTGGGGGGGTAGTCACAGACAAACTTAAACTGCTACTTTGAGTTTTAAAATACCAGATAAAAACTATTCTGATAAATCATTAAGATGTACACAGTTTTACTCCAAGTTTTTGATGCCATTACAAATAAGTGACAGTTTCACAGAAAGTATTTAACACCATGTGTAATCACAAGAGAAAAAGCAAGGCAACAGAATTATGCTAAACCAGGATGTTTAACAGCCAGGAAGAAGCCACTTAAATAATCTGAGTCAGCTAAGGATAGAGATTCTTCCCATCTTCAGTGGAGTAAGTGGCAGATTTTCAAGGAATGTGTTAAAAAGAGTTTATTTGCTGTAATAATAAAACCCTCCCCATCATTTGTATTCTTTTTTAAAAAGTAAAAATGACCTTATCTTAAAAATTAGGTATCTTGCCCACCCCCTCATCCCAGTACTGATGCCTTTGTTTCTTACCATTAGCTCAGATCTAACCTGTAGCTTCCTGCTGAGACAGAAACAGCTTCTGCCCTTGGGAGAGATCCCTCAGAAGGCAGAAGCATCTGGTGTGACAGCATGGGCCAGAGAAAGGAGACACAAGTTTGATGGACTGCCATTGGAACTGGAAAGGGTTTCTGTCTGCTCTCCCACATTTTGAGTTATGTTACTTTTTTTTGTTTGGAGCCTTCTGCTGCCATTGTGGCCCAGGGTAGCTCAGGACAGCAGGAATCCCCTGGACATCAGAGCCTCAGGGCTCTTGAGGAGATGTGTGTTGTTTTACATTCTGTCATCACAAAACATCTTGGGGGACTGGATATTTACTTCTGCATTTCTTGTACTTTCTGTCTGTTTTTATCCATTTAGGGAAGCACTACCAGTAATAGAAAATAATTTGCCTTAGAATAAATAATGTTTCTGCTGGACTCGGTGATGACATGATGATGTTTATGCACCTGATTCCAATTCTTGTCCCCTGAAATACAAGTCTTTCTCTCTTCTTTGTTCTGTATCACTCCTGTATCACTCCTCTATATTCATAGTATTTAGTACAGATTTTCAGCCTCTAAGGTATCTAGAATTGTGCACTGTGGTGACGTATATAACCTAAGTTAGCCCTCTAAAATCTGTCTAGGCTGTAGTTCATGGAGATTTGTGTATCTCCTAAGAGATGTCTATTCTTTATTTTTATATTCTTTCACTAATATGTTGCTACTGTTGCTTATACTCAAACATTTCAGATTGTATACGGGAATGAGTGTTTGACTAAGTATCATGAATAACACTTTTTTCTTGAGTAGTGACAGCAGGGAGCTGTTCTTGTTATTTTCAGAATTTTTTGTGATCTTTCGATGTCTTATTTTAGGCTTGTTGCTAGAGGTCAGTAGTTCACAGACATTTTCTGGACAAATGAGAAACTGAGGAAAGTTAAGAGCTTAAAATATTGTGTCAGAGATGATAGGGATATTTTATTTCTTCATAGTAGGAAGATAGAAATTAATCCTTTTTCAACACTGAAAAAAGTTCAGTTTGCTGTTTTCAAGAAGAGATCCTTTTCCTACCACTTGCTTCATGCTGGACTACCAGTTATAATAAGGAACTTTCAGTATTCACGTCTTTGTGATTCTTTCAGAAACACTAGCTCATTTGTTCTTAATAACATTACTGAAAAATACCAGTAATTATATAATGGCTGTAGAAATCACATTTTAAATAAATGAAGAGAGAAATGATTTTTTTTTATTATAAATCTCCAATTTATATGTAATTACCAGCTATAAAAGAACCTTCCTGGTATGCATAATGACCACCTTTTGTCCTTGCATGAAAAGTCGAGGTGTTTTCATTCAAGGTTTTGTTCTCTTCAGCTTATTCCTGGCTGGTTGGGGAGACAGAGGCAGCTGTTTTTATGACAAGTCACACAGCCCTTCCCCAGACTATTGAAAGTGTTGGTTTAAAAACCAGCTGGGTATATTCTTAGTCTGTCAAGCCCAGGCCATAGAAACAAGAATCCTGGGCAAGCTAGTTGAAATGTGCCATTGTTAAAAGGGAGCTGTTCTTGATGTTGTTTTTTAATGTTAATAGAAACTAGAAATTACTAATTACCTGTAACTGCTATGATTTAAGAGTAATACAATAGAAAACATGCAGACAACATAAAGCGACACGGGTTGTTTTTCCAGTTACTTTGGGCTCCACTAGAGATTTGATTCTCTGCCATCTTTTGTGTAAGTACATATAAAATTCTACAAGAAAAAGATGCAGGGCTAGTCTTGCTGTATCAGTTGTTATATATTATCTATAAGCTGCAGTAGAATTCATAATAAGAATGAAAAATATCTTTGTTTTTTGAACAGAAGGATAAGGGTTACTGTCTGTGTAGCACCACAGCCACCTTTTTGACAGAAATTTGCCAGATGACAGGGGATGATGGTACTTTTGGCCTTCATCTTATTTGGACTGGAAGGGTATGGCTGGAGATGGAAAATGTAGAAAAGAGGTGGGGTCTGTAGATGATACAGTCATGGACTGCACAAAAATTGTAGTCACTGGGACAAAAGGAAAATGCTGGACATAATTCTTATGGAGACGTGAGACCTGGTGCTTGACAGCAGCCTGGATACATAATCTCAAGGTGAGAGAGCCTCAGGTCATTGAACCTGAAAGACAGGTGGGAGAGTTCCTGTGTAGCAGCCTTCATGGCCTACAGCAGTTTTATATACTTGACCCACGTCATGTGAGAGTGCTCAGAAGCAGCAGTCTCTTTGTCATCACTTTTGTGCTGGCATGGTACTATAGGCACAGCAAATGATGGGTACAAAAACGACACCTGCATCTGTCGGCTTGTCATGAACTTAACAGCAATGGAGAGGAGTGGCTGACAAATTTAGTGCACATATTTCTGGAATAAACTTTGCTACCAATAATGCCCCATATTCTCCATCAAAAAATAGGGAAATGGCCAGATGTTTTTCCTGCTTCCGTGTCTATCATAGGTTTGATTTTGTTTTGGCAGAAATATTCCCAAGAAGCTGGACAAGAAGAAAAAGGTGTCTTTTTTCCCCAATTTTTTCCCAAATTTTAAAAACTTTTGGGTTTAATTTGGAATGTGGGAAGAATACTGAAGCTTGACTTGGCTCTTCTGCTGTTTCCATGAACATTTTCCCAGACTTGGGCTCTGAAAATTGCTCTTTAAATTGCATAAACTTTGTTTTGTACAGTGTGCTTTTTGAACAGTAAGCAATTTGGTCAGTGATAGGTCTGCTTTGTCAGTGCAGACTTCTTGTGTTGTGGCTGCCAGACAAGTGAAATGAGTAGGTACAAGAAATGAAATTTCAGTTGAACAGGCAGCAATAAATTCTAAATGTTGCAATACCCAGTATCTAACTTTGAGTCCTAAATTGTCTTACTACAGATATGGTTTTTATAGATTTTGAAATTTTGTTTCAAGGCATTTTCCCAAAGTACTAAATCTAGTCCCAGATCTGAAACACAGAAAGGTGGAATAAAATGTTTAGTTTTAGTCACCAGAATGGTTGAGAGTCATGTTTTCCAAGGATTTGGATGCTTTTCCATTCTTTAAACATCCCCATACTGCAATAATTTTACTTTTTCTTTTATTCCCTGCGCCTCTTTATGGTGCCTTTTGCATGTCCCCCGTTGCCCATTCCCCCTTTTGCACTGAAACCTTTCTTTCAGCAGAGGCAAGCTGCCCACACAGGGGTGTCTGACCCGAGGGACCTGAATTGCATTCTGGTCTTTCTGAGTGTCTTCCCTAAACCCTGGCTGACAGCAGCGAGAGCCAGGGAAGGGCATAAATGCTTACTCACATAGGTCTCAACCTTAGAGCTTAGAGCTTTCAGCAGCTAAAATGAGCTAATGCAAGAGGGGAAGTTAAACCATTGTCTGTGAATGGAATGGTGGTTTCTCATAACTATGGGTCTAAATTGCCAGGTTGGATGAGGCTCTGAGCAACCTGGTCTAATGGAAGGTGTCCCTGACTATGACAAGGATATTTGAACTAGATGATCTTTAAGGTTTCATCCAACCCAGACCATTGTAATGATTCTATCATTTGCATTTTGCTGCAAAAGCAATACTTGCTTCAGTTAGCTCATTTTAGCTCTGAAGTGGGATCAATCAGGAAACACAAATTACTGCAGGGATCTGACATTTGCTTGGCAAAGGCATTTTATGTGGAATCAAATTTGAAAGGTTTGGAAGTATATCAGCTGATGTTTGCTGATTCTGCTGCTAATGAAATTGCCTTTTTTGAGGTTAGAACTAAAAACCTATTCATCAAAATTTATGGGCAAATGGATTTGTCATATCAGATGTTATAATAAAAATCATTAAATGTTTAACAGTCTTACTTAATATTGAATTTAAAATCACTCTTGTTTTCAGCAATCCACTTGTTTTATTCACTTATTGCTTAAAAAAGTGGACTATGTAATAATCAGGGGATTTACAATATGTAATTGATTCCTGGTGATAATGTATATGTATCTAGCAAGTAGCTGAATTTTCTTCATCCAAAGGCATTACATTTATTATCTTGACAGACGTGTAGAGATAATAATTGAGGCAAAAGTGCAGTGCAAAAATTCCACTCAGCTTCTCTTGGAAAAAACCCCGCATCTCTTCACATTTTCATTTATTTGGTTCCAAATTTCAGTGTAAATAATTTTGTCTCTATCCATGTAACATTAGGAAGATTTTATAACTTGAAAGTGTGCAATGGTGAGTCTGGGAGGTTATGATTGAGTGGATCACAGCCTTGAGGAGTCCAAAACAAGTGTGGTAGCCTGTGCTTCACACTATGGTTATGGGTGGTCCAGACAGGACAGGCTCTCCATAGTGCTACTCTGTCTACTGCATCTTGTTTATATTTATATCTTTTGCTTCTCAATTACTTGCAAAGTATTGAGGAGTTGTGTCATTAACACACATAGCTGAAGTGATAAGATGTAGATATATGTGTTGTCTGCTTACTGTGATAGGCTGTTGTCACATCTCCTCCCTCAAAGGCTTCATAGCAATGCTGCTGCTTCTGAGAGCCCTGTCCTGAGGGAATCTGCAGAAATCTGCAACCATAAGCTAGTAAAGACCCTCTGTGCTGAAAGAGAGTGGGGAACATGACAGCTTCTTTATCCCACCTCGAAATCTCTGAAGATGGGACAGAAATATTTGGTTATCACCAAACACTGAAAACACCAGAACACAACCCATTTAAATAGTCCAAAAATAGTACTTTCTTTTTCATGCCACAGAGACCCGTGTCTTCTTGACCATCAATAGCAAGTGAATGGTAAATTTAATACACAGTAGCGCATGCTGAAGCCTACAGGTAAATTACTGTCTTATTTGTAATAATTTACTTTCTATTTAACATACTGGAGTTGTTCCAAGGACGTCTTTTCATTGAAGAAGCAGATGTAGATGAAGTTTTGCACAATTTAGGCTGTATTTTTTTTTATGAAACATTTAATTAGCAGGCATTAACACAGGCAGGCACTTGAAATGGCAGTAAAACAATTGTTTTATATAAAACAGCAAACACATTCAACTTGTGAATGGAGTAATATTGAAAAGCTTGAAAATATCAACAAATTGCAGTGTGTTTAAAAAGAAGTTTTAATTTCCTTCCAAGGTTTTTTCATGTAGTGTTAAAAAGCTGGGGGGAAAAAGTTCCAATGAACAGCAAAAACTAAAAGAAAATGAAAGAAAGAGAAAAGATTGTTTCTCTGAAAGCCAAGATTTTATTAATGTGTATTTCACAGATCAGAAAAAGAATTGTGACCCATATTCTAAAAGCTATATTGAACTGCTGCACTCTTACTTGGAAAAGTTTGATCACATTATTGTGGGGAGAGTGGGACTCTGAATCATCTTGTTAAAAGTTTGAATGTGAAAAAAAGAACCAAAATAGCATTTAAAGTAAGAAGTTGGCAACAAGCACAATAAGCTCATCTGTACAGTCATTTTTGCAAGTTGTTGAGTGTTGAGGGCCAGTTCCAGCAAGTGATTGAAGAAGCAACTGCTTGCTTTTCTGAACTTTTCTGACTGCACTGAGAGCACCTGAATGGCTGAGACATGAGCCCTTGATGCCTCAGGATACAGCTCAATGTCCCTTGAAGATGCTTGTTAGTAGCAGCCTGAGGTGTAGAATTCTGGATGGATCATGCATAACTCAGACGAGAACCTAGATTGCATCACCTAAAAATACTGACTTCACAGTTTTCTAGCATCAGTTACCCATCATTTCATTAGTCTACGTCTGGAGTACTCTTATATTTACATAACCTTTATAGACATCATTAATCATCAGAAAATGAGAACATACAGAATCATAAACGATATCATAAACCTACTTCCACAGAATCAAAGGTTTTCCAAAACATGCTGAAAATGTTGTTAATTGCAGTACCTCTGGTTTATAACTGCTTACAAGACAAAAAGCAACCTTCCCCTGAGTCATATATTCCTAGTAATCATGTACCATCATAGACAGGATTTCTATAGAAAGTCTTTTATACAATAATTATACAATAATAGGCCTGTCCTATGAGAAGACTAAACCCTGAAATATATTTCCCCAACTCCTCCTCTGTCATTTTTTGGTTCATCTCCTAACCTCACCTAACTTGCAATCAAGAACAAACTTCTTGCAAATCAACAAATACTGAATGAATCTGTCCATAGCAGAAGCCCATAATCCAAAACAAGAAGTATGCGTGCATATCATTTCCATAACTACCGTGGTAAATGTATTTCACAAGGGAATTGCAAGAATCCAGGAGTGTATTGCTTATATAATGCTCCCACACAATCAGCCAAATACTTGTACAGAAATTAATCCTAACAATCCAGAATTAATTAATACAGAGAGCTGAGAAATGATTAGTTACCAAGCAAACACTTTCATGAAACAGCCACTACATCTTTGACATTTTAGTCCTGAATTTCAAGAAAGATCTATGTAATTCTTTCAAAACACAAGTCTGGGAGAAAAAAAGGGTATATTTTGATGGATTCTGGATGTATTAGATATGATAAAACCAAGAATTATACGGTAAGTTAGTAATGCAATTTATACAGTTGGAAAGAATGAAAAAGCTGGAATGACAATTTTTGGTGTGTATGTAATTCTAGAAACAAAGTAAGCAGTCTGCTAGAGAACAATTTGCTTGAGCTTACCATAATTCTTTTAACCAGTTAGGCAAGTAGACAGGCAGTGGGAGTTGTTACCCCTGGAGAGGGATGGGGATGTTATCAAGAGGACAGGAAATTGATAGCCTCTCTATGACAGTCTCATGAGGAGTAAATAGGTATTTGCCACTTGTAAAAGATTAGCCCTGAATCACAGTATGGAGAAGAGCACAGCAGAGCCTGTGTGAAACCACACAGCGTGGGATTTTCAAAACAAAGCACTCATGT
Source organism: Donacobius atricapilla (assembly GCA_013397315.1). NCBI lineage: Eukaryota > Metazoa > Chordata > Aves > Passeriformes > Mimidae > Donacobius > Donacobius atricapilla. The sequence goes on along the minus strand of WBMY01008043.1, from coordinate 542,127 downwards.
GGCAAAGTAAGAGAATAGTTCATGCACATATTATTGTGAGAAATTAGCATATGTAGTACCATTTTCACACTCAGCCCATGGGGTTTAGAAAGAATCAATTATTGCCAGCACCTGCTTTGGATAGCAGTTTGTTTTCAGCTGGCCAAGAGATCATGCAAATGAGTCGGAAAACTTATGATTCCCTTTATGCAGCGTGGTGAGATGGTGGTTGCCTGCTGGCAAAGGTGAGTTTTGGGGGAATTCTTGGGCATGCATTGCGTAGGGAGAAGGAGAAGTGTACATTTGATCTGCTGAGCTTAGAGGAGGCAGCTCTGGCCACAGTCGGGGTCATGTTCACTTGCACGTGGAAAGAGCAATGCCCCACTCAGTTGTCAGATGAGGACTTCCACTCCTCTTATTTCCTAATTTGGAATATAGCTGTACCAGGGGGTTACACAGCTTATTGCTGGACACTGTCAGAGCACTGCTACATCAGCCTGACCTTTGCTTTAACTCACCTTGATGCCATTTCAGCTGTCGGCATTCAGGTAGTTAATTTCTTACAGCACAGTGGGTTGGTACTGTGTAGAAACTGTCCCTTAAGTGGCACCTCCTGCTGAATTCACCAGGCGTGGGGCTGTTTGTCAAGTAACCTTCTCTCATGGCCTTCTTTTCACTTCAGCAGTGTCTGAACTCTGAATAAACCTCAGTCACATTCACTTCAAGTAAGAACATTTCAGTACAGAAAATTCAGCTAGTGTCACTCGACATATGTCTTTTGCTCTCAGTCACGATTTTCCTGTTGTAGGATTTGAGATTGCAAATGTTTCCAGTAGCAAAGAAACCCAGGTAATTGGCTTAGACCTTCTGCCCTTCCAGAGAAAAATCGCAAATGGGCAACAAGGGAATAACAACATCCTGAGTACTGGAGAAATGATAAAGTGGAAAATATTGGCTATGTCTGCACCAGTAAACCAAACAGGACCAGGGTACATGGCCAGATGCTCTGTTGCAACCATCTGCACTGTATTTTTAGTGTGGCCTGTGGCATGGCTACTCTTGTTCCAGACTCCCGGAGAGGGGCAAAGAAGTGTCATGCTGAGAGGCTGCTGGGAATCGCCCAAGCAGCCTCGCCTGCTCTCAGCAGACCCCAACAGCTGCTGCCACACCAGGCTACACTGGAGACACAGGGAGGATTGGGAGCCATCAAATAGGGCAAAGTTCCTCAATCTGCAAAGGAGAAGCAGGCAATACACACAGGTGATGCCTGAAGGCTGGCATGCCCTATGATGTCACAACATATATTTGATAGTTTTCAAATACACACACCAGATCACTAGTTACCTTGAATATTTTCTGCACCTTGTAGGCAAATTTTGAACAAGCGTTGCCATTTTAAAGTTGCCATGCTGCTTAGCCCCCTTTTTTACCTAACCTTGCTCTGTTCTACCTGAAGTAAATAACTCCATATTGCACAGGAAAAGATTTGTCAAATAATTTAATCACCTCTTCATATAATGATAGAACAAAATTGGCAGAGGAAGCTTGTTATCCATCTGGGGTACCGGTAAGCAGTTATTATGTATAATGAGGTTTTTGTCTTGCAGCATTCTGAGGATCATCTTGAACCCCTCCTTGTGCTTCAGTAAAGGGACCATCATGTCAAATTTTCCTTTAACATTTTTTGCCCACTCCCTGAAAAGAAATTATAGGTTATTATATGGAAGCTCATTTGAAGCCTCAATTTTCTGGAGTATCCTGCTCTTGTGGGGAGTACCAGGTGTGCTCAGAGACAGTGGCCTTCAGGTTCAAATTCAACTGGCATTCTACAAGTCTTTGATTTTTCTTCCCCTTCTGCTGAAGAGGCAGTGGTTGTCTTGACAGCAAGAACAAAGCTTCATCCTTGTACTTTGATGTGTAGCAAGGTTAAAAGAAATCCTAAATAGGCTTTCGAGAAACTGAGTATTTTTTTTAAGACAAAGGTTGTGGTAAAGGCTCACAATAAGATATATATAAAAAGTTGTTGATTGTATTCAGGGTATTTTATTATACTCCCCTCTGTAGCACATGAAGATGCCCCTCATAATAATGTATGCTCTGCAAAGTGATTAGTGAGTTGTAACACATTCTGGACTCAAAATGATGTTATGCTCTCAGAATCATATCCCAAAAGAAAGACAGAAGAGCACTCAAAAATTAGTTTTGCTTAAGAGGTACAAATATTGAAAAATGACATGATTACACTAAAACCAACAAGAGGAATCCTGGAGTGCTGGAGAGACAAAACAAGTTATTGAAAGAAAAAAATAAGCATTTTACCTTTTGCTGTTTCATAGAAATTCCTTCATCAATGATTTCTATTTGCAGAGACTCATGTTCAGTTATTCTGTATTGATAAGAAGGTTAACATAACATTGTAGGAAGCATTACAAAAACTGTTTATGATGCTGGACTTTTGAGATTTAAAAAAAATAAATTGTTGAAAGACCCACTGTTTTCTCAATTTGATACATATTGGTCTCTACAATGAAGCTGTATTTGTATATAAAAAATTATGGCGAAGGCAGAGGTTACATATTCATCAGGTTCATTTGGTACTCTGAATTTACACATATCTGAGTAGCTCTTTTTGCAAATGCATCTTTTTTGCTCTTTCTCTTCTGTGCCCACCCCCGCCTCCCAATATTGCTGACACTTCAGGAAAGTAAAAATAAAATAAATGAACTAATAGTGAAAAGAACTAACCAAGAATTTCATCCACCCCTCAGGTGAACTGCTGTGAGAATAAAATAATTATATGTCTGTGTTAAACTAATTTCTCTATCATGTAACTGAAAAGGAAATCCAAGAGGTAGAAGTCCATATTGACATTCAGATCTGCATCTGTTAGAACTCAATGAATAGTTTCTTTATTATTTATTTATTGCTATGATATGCTGAAGGACTGTACCAGGTCATATCTCAGAATAGGCACCTGATCATCTTTATATTACATCAGTTTCAATTGTTATGACCTATATGTGATCTCCATTGGTGCAGCTTTACCTTGAATATTGTGTGCAGATTTGGCCACCGCAAAATAAGAAAGATATCAAGATATCAGAGAGCATTTAATAGTTAGGGCTATGAGGATGGGAAGGGAAGCCTTGAAGGCAAGCCATTTGAGAAGTGTCTGAGGTCACTCAGTCTGTTCAGCCTGGAGAAGAGGAGACTGAGGGGAGACCTCATTGCATTCTAAGAATTCCTTATGAGAGGAGGAGGAGGGGCAGGCAGTGATCTCTTCTCTCTGGTGACCAAGGACAGGACCTGAGGGAATGGCCTGAAGTTGTGTCAGGGGAGGTTTAGGTTGGACATGAGGAAAATGTTCTTTCCCCAGAGGGTGGTTGGGCACTGGAACAGGCTCCCCAGGGAACTGGTCACAGCACCAAGCCTGACAGAGTCCAAGAAGTATTTGGATAATGCTCTCGGGCACATGGTGTGACTCTTGGAGATGGTTCTATGAAGGGATGTGAGTTGGACTCTGTGATCCTTGAGTGTCCCTTCTGACTCAGCTTATTCTGTGATTCTGCAAAACGTTGGGTGCTTTACAAAAAAGAACATTATTTTCTAGTGCAACAGACTTACATTTAATATTAGTTCCTCTAAAAGTAGCAAAAATTATGTAATATACTCACAAATATTGAGTATTGTTGGAATATTGGCAGAGGTTAGGGACTAACTTAGAGAAAACTTCAGGACTGACTAATTCTACCCTGAATGCTGTGCTGCTGCATATGCTAAAACCTATATTTGGGTTGCTCTTCTTACAGTAAGGGGAATTGCTATTGATAGGCAAAGATGAATGTGTTTCATGGCTGTGCCAGGGACCTGCAAGTTTAAGACCATGATTCCAAACAAATTGTCTTCTTCATAAGACCAGCTGTCAAGATGTTGGTCCAGGATGATACATCTAAATGTGACAACACCAAAAACCAATGTAAAACATTGCATTTTACCTCCCTGATGGAATATTATGCTAGCAGATTAATTGTGACAACATATGAGAAAACATTTCCTCAAAATATGGCTTTATTAACTGAAGAGGGGCTGAAAAGCACATTGAAGCCAAGACGAAGAAGAATGATTTTTAATGACCATTGTAGAATTGTAGATTGTTGTTAGAAAGAGGTTTTGAATGATAAGCTCTTTAAGTTATCACCTCTATAAGCGGCTCCTTTTGCAAAGGACATTCTCGAGTAGGTGATTTCTCTAACAAAACAAAATGAAAAAAATGAAATGTCGGATGCTTGGATAAGAACACAAATTCTTTAAATTCACAGACAATATTTCTGGTTCACTTGTTTCAAAAAGAGGTTTAACTAATTACTAGTGTGAGTTCAATGGTCAGAGTATGTTACCAAAAACAGAAGGGCCTGATGCTCACATTAAACATTATCCTCTTTCCAGTCATACAAATAAAATTTGCAAGTGGTGTTGCTGATAGCACAGAACTCTTTGTGCTCAGAAATTCAGTGCCTGGATACTGCAAATTTACATTCTTGCTGCATTAGAGATTTGGAACACATTTTACTGTGAAATGTAGCTCTGCACAGGCCTGTGTGCGGCTCTGTGTTTATGTAGTTTGCTACCACTGGTGGTTTTCTGCTGATTTGCAAATTGCTCAAAGAAGCTGGTGCTTGACTTTATGGGAAGGATGGTGAGTTGAGCATTATTCACTGTTTCAGTCATACTTTTCTTTTCTATACTTACTGAAAAGCTTGTCTTGTGTTTGCAAATGAATTTCAATAGCACATTTAGAAGGAAAATGAAAATGAAAGTCAAATAAGAGTATCTTGAGCCTCCATAAAGCAGGATTTTCCCATGCATACCTCTGTACAATGTGTCTCTGTTCTACCTTGCACGTTAGAAAGCCAAGTTCAGGGTCTTCATTTATTTGCCACATAGGCAGAAGTAAAAGGACAAATAGGAAGGGTGATTCTTTAGATCCCTTGGTGAACTTCTATTAAGGCAAAAAGAGCATGCAGGCAAATAAAAACATTAGTCTGTATTTAGAAATTAGCATACTGGATGTGGAATACCTTAGAAAGAAGATTATACCTTAGAATCAAATTCATTTATCAACTTCTTCTTAAAAGAAGCTAGATTATTTTCTAATAAATGATATTTCAGTTAATAACTGCAGCTTAATCAGAACAATGTGTAATTTATTTTCATTAGGTTCTATCAGTCTCCTGGGAGACAAGGGTTCAGGGAAATTCAACAGTTGTAGGAGCAGCCAGCATTTTTTTTCTTGATCTGAATTTTTAGAGTTTTAATTTGTATTATTTCAAGCAGTTTCTTTTGATGTCCCCTCTTTGTAACTGCATGTAATTGTCTTAAAGTACATTAAGAAGAAATATCAGAAATTGGAACATACCATGAGTCTCTTACATAACCATAAAGAAGTGGGTGACAAGACTGCAGTTTTTCTTGTGTATGGCCTTGCAATTTTTCTTTCAATTATTTGAAAACCCACAACAGTAATTTGAAGTGTTGATAACTAAAAGCTAATTTGTTTTACACTAATAGAGAATTAATACCCAAAGATCAAGACCCGATAAAATGTGTAGAGATATAAAGTTACCAAAAAAAATTAAAATATATAAGATTATGCCTGTGGATATTCTTCAAGCAGTAATGAAATGTACTAAGGTTGTACATTCAGATGTAATGCCAATAGCAGCCAGAATCTGGAATTACTGCCATATATCAAAGTAATAAAATAGTGCTGGTACTCATAAGAGATTAATGACTTAGATTTTTGTTTCCTCTGAAGAATTCATGATGGCAAAAAGCCTACCACCTGCTTCCACAAAAGATGTTGGTCTTTTTCTTGGAACCTTTGGAAGATGACAACCATGGGACACTGCCCTGTGGGACTTGTCAGCTTCAGTGCTCAAACAAATGCTTATCTTGGTGGGAGGACAATGGGCAGAGTTCAGGGAGTGCAGAGTGTACGACTCCCATTTGGCTGGGTGGCATTATTGGCAGCCAGCTGTGCTGCATGTGCCTGGGCTGGAAGGCCAGCTGTGCCCATGCTGCCAGCTGTGCCTAAACTGCCAGCTGTGCCTGTGCTCCAGGGCAGTGGATGGCTGAAAGCTAAACTCTGTCCTTCTGTTAGCCTCATGGATGGCCTGTCCTTGGAAGTTGGGATGAAGGCTGTTTTTAGCTAATTTTTTTTGAGTTTTTCTCATTTGCCTGTAGAGTCAGACTCTTGAAGCTGTTATTTTCAGTTCTTTCACCTGGCTTTTTTGGGGGGAGACTTTGCCTGCTAGCAAATACTCAGCATCATCTTGTTATCTTCCTTCTTTAACTTTCTTGACCCATAGGAGGTTAACTTCTGTGGTGGTAAGTTGTTCAGCCTTGGCTGAGTTACAGAATGACTTTCTGAAACTCTTGCTGGGTACCATGCTGAATGATGAGGCTGCTGCTGGCTAGCAGCGCATCAGAGCCTCAGCCCATCTCTCCATCTGCTTGCTTAACCTTTCCTCAGGCAAAAGTGTGCCAAAAACTGCCCTTTCTGTAGCTCAGCAGTAGATGGCTCAGCCACTGCTGTTACTTCCACCACTTGGCACGGAGTTACGCCACAACTGCAGCACTCCCATGGCAAGTTTGCTTTAATCCAGTGCAGTACAATAAGCATGTACAAGAATAAGTGAACAGTTGCTGTGTGGCATCAATCTTTAACTTTTGTTTTGTCTGTATTCTCTAGGCTAGACACCAGGCCAAGCAGACAAACTCTGCTCCTCTCTGACTGCCACTGGAGGCTGGCCTGTCTGTGAATGAGAATTATTTTTAACAAGACTGTGAGAATGTGAGAATGGGCAAAATTGTCTCTTTCACTTGTATGCAGTGACAGTAACACCACTGGGAACAAAACGGTTAATCTGGCTGCAGGTGGATACAAGAGGAGGGACATTGAGGCTCTTCATCTGTCCGTATGGAAGCACTGACACATATTTGATTTCTCCAAATAAACAAGAAAAGACAAAATGAGGGCAAATCCTTTAACTTGATTGCTGGTTTAGATGTGCATTAGGGATACAGAATGCAACACAGGATTTTCTTAGGAGTGGATGTGCCTTCCATCTCAACCTGGGGCCTTGTGGAGCACACCTGGGGGAATCAAGTATGAAGCAATGTGTAGGATGCCATCCTGAGTATCCTATTGCAGACTGAAGGCAGGCTATGTCTAGGATAAAGTGAATTAGTATACTAATTTCCAACAAAGTCTAAGTATGTGCTTTTAAGGTGCGTGCAAAGTGTAGTACAAGGCAGTGTGAGGCAGTCCATAGTGGCTTCGCATACTCAGTTTTAAACAGCTGAAAAAAGGGTTCTTGTCAGACTGCCATGGAGGACTCCTGCTTGCCACCAGCAGAGATACAAGGTATTCCAGGTCTTCCTGCAAGCAAAGTAGGGGAAGATACTTCTAATCACAACCATCAGGTTGGTTAACATCCACAGGTAATGGGTGAAGAGTTTTGCCAGAGCTTATCCGACCTTGGGGCAGTATGTGGAGGTCATCTGCCAGGTGATACAGGTACATTTGTCATATATAGGTACCTATCCCTGATCTAGTTGTAATAGGCTTCCTTTGTAATTGTTGGATGGGTTATTCTGTTTGGACGATTGATTGGGATGTGAATGTTTAGAGTGTAGAAGTCTCAGGTTAGAGGACAGTAAACCCATGCTAAGGTATCTAATTGTGTTCTGCAACTGAAGTCCCTCTATAATTTTGATTAATTTTCAATCTCCTTGTAAATTCTAGCTCTATAATATAGGAGATGGAGGGGACTAACCTCCTCTATGTAATCAGTGTTTCTGGGGGACACTGGTCATTCCAGTTTCTCAGAACCTATTTCTCACCTGACGCCTCTCAGGTTCTTGAAGTGCTAGGGTATCACTCAGGGAACAAACCAGCAAACCTTCCTGACTTACAGTAGGGAAAACTCTTCTCCTTTTCACCCAAACTTCTCCCCCCACCAGAAAAGGCTGTCAGCATGTAATGGCTTTGGGAGATTTTAACTCCAAGGGGCTCTGTATCAAATTCAGCCAGTGAAACTGTGCTGAAACTGGCACAAGGAATAATCCTAGCTGGTATGAAGAGGCTTCTATATTGGATTTGGAGGGGCCTTACCGGAGCTGCACTGAGCAGCCACAAGTATAGACAGTCTCTTCCTGCTGTTTGTTTCTCTTCCTGCCACCCCTTAAGGTCTCATGGGGAATAAAAGGAAGGAGAAGGGTGCTCTCCCCCTGCTCAGTACATAAGGCCTTGGGTTGTGAGAGTGATGAGCTTAATTTTCCTTTGTGCTCTAAAGATCACCGCATTGCTTAAAAATTGTGGGCTGTAAAAATTACCATGTTCGTTGTGAACTACACTGGACACATACTCCTGTAATTATTATGTCTCCCATATCTGTGTGAAAACTGTTAACACAAAAAAGGCTCTGCAATTATATAGCTACTTTCTCTGTGAGTGTTCTTGAATAACTTTGCTAATTTCTCAGTGGTATATTCATAAGAAAGATAATAGAACAGAAGACTTTTAACTGGAGTCTATTATGTGTTTTTCCATCTGTTTGTGATGAACCAGAAAGAGCTACGTGTTAGGTCTTGCCTTATGGCAAATCCTGATCTGCAGTTGCTGTTTTCCCACACTTACTTAAGCTTCTCTGCACATCCCCGCGCACAAAGCAGATGCCGGTGCCGCACCAGGGTTGAGAGCCTCCTTCTGAGTGCAGGGGGCTGTTACACAGCCAGGTCCGCGGGCCTGGCCTCCAGCAAAGCCAACCAACCAAACAGAAAAAGCTGCTTTCTGCTGACATCGGATGATCTGAAACTGGTTTATCGATTGAAAAGGCGAAAGAAACACATGAGATCATCAGTTGTCTGCTGCAGGCCTTGTGGTCTCAGTGATCTCTTTGGTTTAGGGAAAGAAAAATAGCTCAAGAAAGTGCACAATGTTTTTCTTACTTTTCAAGTGTAGCAAAAAGCAGCAGCGCTGAGATCCCACAAGGAACAGATAATATTTTTTCTTTTTTATAAAAGATGAGGGATAAAACAAGTAGTAAGTTCTCTTTCCTTGCCTTGATTGCTCCCTCTTCCCAGGGTTGAAATCTTGCCATATTAAAATAATTGGGAGTATGCCATTAATGTCAATAAGTCCAGGTTTTTACACTTTTATTCAGACCTGGACTCTCTTTTTGGCAATTGGCCCCATCTCAAACTTTCCTCCAGGGAGCCACTCACTCTGTATTACTTTCCTATCCCCCTCCAGTGCTACAAGCTGTCTGTCAGAACTACAGACCATTGTCAAAAAACAATGAAGCTGATAAATGCTTTTTTAAAAGACCAAAGTAATCTTGGACTCCTCTCTTTTTTTTTTTTTCCCTGGAGTGTTTCAAGATTTTTTGTAGCCTTTTAGTAGGTTTTGAGTGTGAGGTGGTTGAAATTACTTTCCTGTGCAACATCATGAAAATAAAACTCACAGTTCATTTGTGGAGTTATGCTTGACTATAGAACAATTGCATGACAATTTTTCATAAAAAGTGCATATTTATAACCATAAAATAATCTATCATACCATTTTAAACACTATATTTTAATAAGATGTGTGATATGTATTTTCTGACATCCTGTAATTTTGATTTGAATGACAAAACTTCATATTCATACCGACAGATTATTCAGAAACATGTATTAATTTGAAAAGCAGTTGATTTTGCTTCTCATCTTTCCTATATAGATTTTTGGGGCCAAATTCTGTTTACATTGCCTCAACAATTAAACTAAAACTAACTTCCGTTTTTTGTATCTATCTTGTGTAAAAAAAAGATCATCTATATTGCAACACATTTCTTGGCATTTTATATCTCAGACAACCAAATTAATAATTGTTAATAAGGGTTTTAACAAACCTAGATTTTTTATCCCCAACATTTAATCTACATAATGCACTTTTTAAAGACTTAAATTTCACCCCTGTGTAATGTGCAACAAAATCTGTATTTGTTTATTTCATGCTGCAGGATCATGCATGGATATTTACATATATCCTGTCTAGTGAAGGGGCTTCATGGGTCAGCTTTTCACTTCAAATTTGGCTACCAATATTTATGAGTGGATGTTAATGTAACCTGTCAAGTTAATGTTTTCTTTGCCTCTTTAGAGACCAAGTCTTAGGCTTTGAAATTCACCAAATAAAAAATACACTGCCCAAATGATAATTTTTTTTATATCTATAGATTCTTGGATATTTGTTTTTCAAATTTATTCATTGCTTGGCACTATTGTTGTTAAAGACAGTATAAAATCTTTCCAGTCTCTGCTTTAAAAAGTAGCTATAAGAGGAAAACATGACAAACTTCTTCCTTTTGTTACAACATTATTACAAGTCTAGCAGGGGTCTGATTCTACAGTCCTGAGAATTTATTTTGTACCAGAGCTCTTTGAATACATAGTGAATACTCACAAATGAAAACCTTTTCAGACGGTGTGCTATTGAGTCAAGTTCATCAAAGTTAAAGCAGCATGTATTTTCTGAAAGCTGTAGATGATTACACACTGGTCTAACTTCAATGAGTTCTGATAATCATAATTTCCTGCAATAGAGTTAATTAAATTATGTTCTGCTTTGGGGTTCCTTTTTTTTCCACCAGTGTGATTGCAAAATACTCTATTATGTTGCGTTTCTGCCCAGCAGATTCTACTTAAGAGAAACCAACCCAACAACCACATTTGTTACATAGATGTAAAATATTTCTGTTTAGCGCACATTTATTCCTTTAATGTGTTCATCCTAAATGGCACCTGCCAAAACTGGCGGAGAGCAGGCATCTCCTGTGTGAAGAGCAGGACAGAGCAGCCTGCCTTATTTCTTGGGGAAGCTTCTGGGGATGCCCCTCCCTGGCCCCTGAGCCTGCTGCAAGCCCAGGGCACGGGGCAGCACAGCAGCACCGGTGAGGGCAGAGAGGCTCTGCACCTTGCCAAGGTGCTGCCACTCTCCAGTGGCACGAGTGTCCAGGGCTGAAACTGCCAGCTCAGGTTGAGTGCAGGGATGGAGGTTATTCACTGCGTTTGCCTGGCTGCTTTTAAACCATCCTCATATCTACAGCAGAGCTAGGGGATTCCTACTTGTGAGAATTCAACACCTCATTTATGAATAGTGCTCCACTCCACAGTTTCATCATTTGAGGGAAGAATATTGTAAAAATATTCTGTTTACCATTATAAATAGTAAATAAAAAAGTGTTTAACTCACGTGGCTGAGAAAAGATGGCATAATCACTATGGAGAATGTAATGGAGAAATTGATTTCCTGAGGTTCCTATATTATACCTGATGTCTGACGTGCCAGTTGTTGAATCTCCTTCTCCAAACCTGATGAAATATGGTGCTTTTTAGATTTTAATTCCTAGGAACAGTGCAAGAGAATGTCTGAGTCCGTGTTTGATGTTATTTTCAATCTCACAGACCAAGAAAAAAACCCAAAGCTCAAATTCTAGGTAAAAACTTGCTGTATTTTTTTGTCACAGGTTAATGTTATTGATTGTTATTAATTTTAAGAAGTATTGAAGACATTTTTTTTCACCGTCGTGATTCTAAGACAAAACCTCAACCAAATTTCCTCAGGTGCATTTGTCTGTATTAACTGGAGCTTCATTGAAAATTGTTTTAAGTTACTTGCCTATAATTGTGTTATTCTTCTATTATAATGATAAGAAACACATACTGTTATTTTTTTTAATCAAAATGTGATTCTAGCTCCTTTTTACACGGTTTTCCTGAAATAGCAAACAAATTACTTTAGTATTTGCTGTGATAACAGAAAGTATTAGTGATCTTCTGGTGGGGGCTGAGTCCCAGAGGGTTTTGTGGGAGCAATAACAACTTGTCTCTTGTCTACTACTACTGAAACGAGCTTATAACATGTACTTCTGCAAAATTGTGTACATGTGGAATTATACTAATACTATATGGGAAACAATGGATAAGACCAGATGCGTTAAAAATATGAGTAAATTTCAGCTTCTAATCTTGTTGAAACAGTTGATTTCTGAACTTGTGCTTTATAAGATCCTTTCTCAAAATCCTGTGATTGATATATAGTTCATCTTTCTCCATCTGTTACACTTCAAGAATTCTTAGACTCAAGTGGCAGGAGAATATACACAGTAAAATATTTTTTGATTTATTAACTCTACAGTTATTTGATTTATAGTGATTTGATTTATTCCTAGTTCACCTGAGATTATTTTAAGCTGAAAATGCAAACACATAGATGTATATATGTAATCCAGTTGCTGCAATACAGAGAGAAAAGCTGGTTTAATTTCTGGGGAGGCTCAATTTAGCAAGAAGTCGATGTATGACTCATTTCTGAAATACCCAGCTCTCAAAAACTCCACCATGTCATGCTGCAATGAAAACATATATATTGTAATATTTGTTTTGGAAATTTGTATATTGGCTGACCATATGAACATGTTCTCATTGCCTGCTCAGGCCTTTGAGCAATTTGCAGCCTTTTGTTATCAGATAAAGGCTCTCTGAGCCTCCTACTTGAGCACGGAGTTTACCAGCTGCTATCCACTCCTAGACCTCATTAGGAGCCTGCTGTTCTGCTGAGAACCACACCACATGCTCTGCCCTGCGCTGGCGGCGGGTTAGCCTGTTGCTGCTCCTTAAATTACCAGGTACAAAAGGTTGCTCTGTTCCTGCATAGAGAACTACCACTCTTATCCTCTTTGAAGAGGCTCTATATCATGATCTCTCTGACTAATTAGGGTCCACAGACAAGCCACAGGTTGTTATAGAGGGTTCTTCCCCATAGTTGATATCAGTAAGATATTTTTGAGTTTTGTTCATGAAGGATTAAAGGTGCTGTTTCTCAGAATCAAGTCCTAGGAGAACCAACAAAAAACATATATATTTATGTAACCACTAAAAAAAAGGTTCTTAATATCAACTCTCATCAAGCAGATTTAATGCTATTTTACTTCTACTTTCAAACGTTATTTGGGACAAATTTTATCAATGTTGAAAGTTATTTTAAATATGAAGAATAAGTTGAATTAGCTTCTGTGTGTCTAGAAATAATTCCTTACTAATCACAACCAGAGATATTTTCATATAATTCTGTTTGGAAAGAATAGGGCATTTAAAAACCATAATGTTGACCAGGATCGGTTGATTGGGAAATAGATTTTTTTGTTGATTTTGAGCTTCAGTTTTGATGGATTTATGCACACATATGTATAATTTAGAGTGCCATGTGGGAGAAAGGCTTTAAGATCTGTGCAGAGCAGAGTCCCACTCCTGTGTCCACAGTTTGCAGTTCCCAGTGAGTTACTGGTCCTCACATACTTGACCCTGTTTAAGGCATTCAGAAGGATTTTCTTGGTTATTTTTTGTTGTTATTGTTTATTATGTGACAGATTATGTCCTATCTGTTATGTAATAACATTAGATATTTTCTGTTTTCATTCCCAGACATGTGATGCCTATGAATGTATAGGAATTAGTTGTATCTCTGGTAAGGTAGCATGTGTTCCACAGATATCACATATTGATCTGAGACCTTGTCTGGCAACTGAAGGACTGTTGACACTAAGTCCAGTATTTTGTGCAAGCATCATTATATGCTGGTGCCAGTAAAGAGTTGCTACTTTCCTGTCATCATGGAATTATTTACATATAGAAAATATCAATATTTGTTATATGTATTTCTACAACGTGTTCTTCAAAGAGACTCAAATAATGAATAGGGAAAGAAGAAATGAATATATCAGTTAAGGAAGTAAATTAAGGACCCTTTTTATAGGCGATTACTTATTATACAGCTTGTTTTTCCTGCTATTCAGTATGCAGATGTGAACCCATACTGTCTGGACCTGATCTAGAAACGCATGTTGGCACATAGTAGAATAGTCTTCTTTTAATTTAGAATGGGACAAAACCAGCATTGGAATCTTTTGGGGAAGTCCATTTATATTATCCAGCGGCAGTCAATGGCTCTATTATGTGTTCTGCCATCTGTTCAAAACACAAGCAAACCCAGCCATACTTTCCTCCAGGATCTCACAGCAGCACCATGAGATGTACCAACAGCTCTATAGTACACGTGAGTATAAATACGTGTTGAACGTTAAATGGTTGAGAAATTATAACATATAAATGGTTGAGAAATTTCAGTTGCAAGAAAATGACTTCTTTCTACATGTTTAGTTGTGTACATGGTTAGCATCAGCGTTCTTGGTGATCCCAAATACCTATTAATGATTGTGTAGTCTGGTTCCTCGTGTACAACATTCAAAGATGCACATCCAGTAATCTGCAATTAAGGCTATAACACCTGCTTGAGGAATGTTGTATTTCTGAGAAAGAAAATCACCCTGAGATCTGCAGGAGAGATGACACAGCAGGACACAATAATACAGCACTTGTAATAACTTCCAGACACAGATGATCAAGGAGCCAGTGAAGGGAGATGCTCTGCTGGACCTTATCTTTTGCAATAAAGGAAAATTGCATGGATGAACAAAGAGCTGCTTGAGCTTATAAGCTAAATGTAAGCAAGAGTTGAAAGAAAGGACAGGTGATTTGGAAGGAATATACAGACACGGTCTAAACATTCAGTGATGAGGTTTGGAAAGCTAAGTCCCTGTGGAGCTGGATCTGGCAAGGGACAGGAACAAAAATGGCTTCTGCAAGTACATTGCAGTAAAAAGAAGACTGGGGGAAATTTGGGTTCACTGCTGAATGGTCCAGGTGACCTGGTGACAAAAAGACATTAAGAAGATTTAAGCTACTCAGTATCTTAAGTGCTTTGTCTTGGTCTTTATACTGGCAAGATTAGTCTTGAACTGAGATAATAGAGTACTGTGTGGAAGGAGCACAAATGCATGCACAAGTAATTGCAATATTGAACATTATTCATCTAAAAAGAGTTCTAAAATGCAGCAGTCAGTCCCATTAAGGGACCAATGTTCCAGGGAAATAGGGACAAGTTTTATTTGTAAACACAGTTTTCACAATAATATGTGCAAAGTGGGACATTTAAAGCACAACTATCTGTAAACTACCATTTATATGTACATTTGTGATGTTTCCACATGGAGCTGCATACCTGCTTTGTGTAGATGTCATGACTTGGAAACAAAAGCGCTGGTGAAGCAAGTTCTTGAATGACAGCTCTATGAAAAATAGTTCCTTGGGATATGTGCTTAGTTAAGAGTCTCAAGGAAAGAAGCAACTGGGCTGTGATTGCTGTGGGCATGGCTACAACAGCAATCTGGCAGTTCAAGTTGCTTTGTAAATGCAGTTCTGAACCCTAACTTATTGTTACAGGTCCAGCCAACAATTGTGTAATTATATGGTTGCAGCTGGTAAAGCTGACTGACATTTCTGTGACTACAGAACAAAAATGAGTGAAGCTGATCTGACTACACAGGCCCATGAGGATTTCTTTAATCAAAATTCAGATGGATAAATACTAAGAAGTCAAATTTGAAGGAATGTATACAGCCCATCTGATATACTGTGGTCACAGGGATTTAATGGGATTTTCCCAAAATCTAAATGGGAGAAAATTGCATGCCTATGCTTTGGAAGTTTTTCTGACTGAAATATATGCTCCAGACTTGTTTACCTGTCTTGCTGACACCTTTGCTTTCTGTCCTGCAAGCTGGAAATCACGTCAACAAAAATGCTGCAGCTGGAAAAATTCTGACTGTATGTTGCAATTTTTTCAGGTTTAAAATATTGCTTTTGGATCCTCATACACGTGCAATTGAGGATATTCAGATTTATCTCTTACAGAACTGTTTCAGAGTGTTGAAGTGGTGATTCTGGTGAGATTACTCTGCAAGACAAACAACAATTGAGAAGGGAGGCATCCATGACTGCAAGTAACAGTGGTTGGGACTTCATGTTAATGATGTGAAAATTTAGGATTGGTTTTTCTTCCTATGTCTTGAGAAAAAGAAATTATAGAAGTAATAAGTGTATAAAAGAAATTTGTAAATGCATTTGGAAAACGTCACCAAAGAAGGAAATCTAGTGGTGGACATTGAGTATGGTAATTTTCCTTTTTGCCCTTCCCCCCAACCCAGCACTGCTGAATTTATCTAATAGAGTGCTCTCACAGCCCAGAAGAGCTGTGAGATGCCAAACCACATCCCGGGCTGTGTCAATAGAGGCATGGCCAGCAGGTTGGGGGAGGTGATTCTACCCCTCTACTCTGCCCTCGTGAGACGCCACCCGGGCTGCTGCATCCAGATGTGGGATCCTCAACACAAGAAAGATGTGAACTCTTACAGAAAGTCCAGAGAAAGACTGTGAAAGTGATCAGAGGGCTGGAGCACCTCTCCTACAAAGACAGGCTGAGAGGGCTGGGATTGTTCAGCCTAGGGAAGAAATGGCTTTGAGGAGACTTCACTGCAGTCTTCCAGTACTTAAAGGGGGCTAATAAATAGGAGGAGAGCAAATTTTTGTGCAGTCAGATAGTGTCAGGACAAGGACCTATGGTTTTAAACTGACAGAGGAGATATTTAAATTACATGTTGACAAGAAATTCTTTACTTACTCTTTTCTTACATGGTCAGAAAGTAGCATGGATTAATATTTATTATTTCCTTCAGATGTACAAAATGTTAAGTCATTTAATGGGGTAAGTAATCTTTTTTTTAATATATAATGTTGTAGCACAGATTTTTGCATTGTCAGCTTAGGAACACTTCTGTCTCAGAATAAAAGCTAATTTGTAATTTGGTATTGTGCAGATCAGGAGACATCTGAAGATGACAACAAAGAATAGGAATGAAACTGATGAAGAGCTGCTGATTATTTCAGGTTGGGTGAAATTAAAGAAAATAGGAATATTAATTCTAATTTGGGAAAAAAAATTTGACTGTGGTCTTCTTAATTAGTTCAGCTGGGTTCTGCAGAAGATACAACATATTGCCTAGCAAATCAGCTTTTCCAGTGGTACTTGCCTTCTAAACTGGTAAATACTTGAGTGCATTCTGCACCATTTGAGATGCTGAAGAGGCTTGTTGCTCCCAAGTCCTCACTACAAAGATTTTTTTTTGTTTTGTATAACATTGCTTTCTTATTTGCCACTCATGCAGTTCTCTACCCCCTCCAGCTCCTGACTTTACTACTAAAAGAAAGTCTTTTGAACTAAACCCCAGCAAAATGCTCTGCTTTGTGTTAGGAGAGCCTCTTCCCGAGCTACATCATTAGGTCTCCTTAGGAGCAACCTTTATTCTGATTCTTTTTCCAGGAACAGCTACATGGCTGTAGGTGGGCATGGCTCAAACCCCAGAGGTGGAAAGGGAGGCCAAGGCTCCAGGGCATGCCTGCTCCAGACTCCACAGTGTGCACTGCAGCGGGGGTGACAGCCATCAGCTGCTGTGGCCATGGGGAGGTTGGCCATTTCAAGGTATCCATCACAGAGTCATAAATGTAGTCTTAATAACATAGCATTCCTTCTTTATGTGCCCATGTGGGCACACCTTTTTGCAACAAATACCGCCAAGTTGTTGTCTATGCATTTACCTGTGGGTATAGTATGGCATATTCTCCATATTCTCTCTTCTTATGGGAACAGTCTAAAAAAATATGTATGAATTGAGAGAAGGGAATACATGAAGCTTCAGCTCAGAAACCATCAATGGGTTCACGTGAGGCGCCTCCCCTTCCCCACTTCTTGGTTAAAGAGCATTAACTACTCCACCTCCCCCACCCAGCATTCCTCTTCTTTCAATACTTGTAATATGAACAAATCGAACTGTTGAAAGTGAGTGCTATGAAATAAATCAATTTTGAGCAGGGGTTGGAATGGGGCAATATCATTGACCAGGCCATTGTGCCACCAACAGGCAGAATGGGCCAAAGGGTGGGAAACCAGCCATTGCCCTCAGACTCTCTTCACTGGCATTATTAAGGAAACAGGTGTGAAGTAGCAAGGCTGAGAGA
This sequence comes from Donacobius atricapilla, assembly GCA_013397315.1. Lineage (NCBI taxonomy): Eukaryota > Metazoa > Chordata > Aves > Passeriformes > Mimidae > Donacobius > Donacobius atricapilla. The sequence continues at coordinate 524,130 of WBMY01008043.1, read as the reverse complement.
AGTAAAATTTTCTTGGTTCTTTAAATCAGTGAAAGTTGAAGAATGAAGTCTGAGAATGAACTTGCATGTGGCAGAAGAAATAGCAGTGGCTAGTGAACACATGGGAACGACAGTCAAAATTATAATCTCAGGAGTAATCTCAGAGTTTTCCACAAATTGAAAGCACCTAGTATAGTCAAGGAGAAAGCTGCAAGACCATGCTATGAAATCATTAGAACCTGAATGAGAAATAAAACCCAAGTGCCATTTATCTGTGCATTGTCATGCTGTGGTCAAGAAATCAAGTCCAAGAATTCGGTTCCAGTTTGGTAACATTTAGAAAAAAGATTAAATATTTCAGACAGAATGCCATAGCACCTGGCTAGGATATTGGCTGGAAGAGGACAGATGCAGAGATTGAGGCTGTACTTTCAGTTTAGATTAACATGAGAAAAGCCATACTAAGTCAGACCTAGCCAGCTATACTGATTGTAACAATGGCCAAAAGAAGATGCCACTTGGGAAAAAAGAATTGCAACAGAGCAAGCATATGGTGATAATTTCCTGAAGAAAAGCAGAAAACAATGAAGAAAAAAAATCAATAAAATCTGGAGGGGAATCTCATGGATTGAGGGTGAAATAGAGGGATACAGCAGATGAGATGCTCCAATAACTGCTACTCCGTGTAATATGGTGAAGTAAGAAGTGTTAGAAAGTTTGAGGGAAATCCGATGTTGAGGAGGTGAAATTGCTGGTAAGTGCAGGAGGAAGTATAGGAGTCCAGAGTAATGAACAGCACATGATAACGGGATTTGCTTTCACAAATAACTATTCACTGAGAAATGAAGCCATGGGATGCATGGCTAACATGTTCATGAATTTATAGTCCTTTCAGACAAAAGAAATTTGGAAAGATATTTAGAACATTAAAAACTGCTTTGAAATTCCTTGAATGCTTTATGTTTGGACATTTGGCAGAAAGGAAATAGGAAGCTATTCTCAGGAAGCTGACGTGAGAGGCTGATCTTGCTCTTTGTTTTCCTAGTTCAGAAGTCAAAATGATCCATCTCATTTGAAAATATGATTACATGTTAGAGGGAATTGAGCTTAGAAAAGGAAGAAAGTGGCTACATGGATGGAGCTATGTGTGCGGTGGCTGTTCTTAGGAGGACTGCAAGGGAAGCACTGGTGTTGTAGATGGATGTGGTTGGTATTTTGGGAGTTTGGAGAGTAATTGAGGATCAATACTAAGATGAAGGAAGAAGGACACAAGAATGCAATTGAGAACTGATATTGGTAAGGCAGCTGGAGGGGTTGGAAATTGGCAAATATCAGAAACAGGTGCAGAGAGAGTGTTATGGGAGTAGCAAATGTCCTCACCCTGGTGGTGGGGTATGTTCTATCTCACGTAAAGAGATATGAATTGATAAAAGAAAATTGAATTGAATTGAGAAAAGATGACCTATTTGTGTACAGCATCATAAATCCCCAGTGTTGATAAGGGAAGGAGCATTGCAATGGAATCCACAGATATGCTCTTTTTCAGAAGAGAAACTCAAAAACAATACAGTTGCTGTTTGAGTGAATTCTGTGTGACTTGCATCCTTTCCCCCCTTGATTTTTTTTCTTGGTAGGCCACATGGTGAATCCAAGGCTGGATAATGAGACTACCAGTTATCATCATTATTCCTGACAAACAGCAACTTTTCACCCTGTGAAGCTGTTTAATAAACATGTGACTCATAAAAGATATACCCAGAGGTGAATTTGACCCTTGAGGCCATGCCATGCTCTGATTTAACAGCTCTGGTGTTCTGGCATCAGGCTGGAGTAAGAAGAAAATCTGGTCCTTTTCAGTTAGTAACATCTATGTTGAGACTTCGTCCAGCACAGCTGCCCAATTAATGTTCAACAAAGCAATGCTAATTATTTACAGATGCATCCATCACAAAAGCTTCTGGCATTCAAATTCAGAGTTTCCAGAGCAAGTGAAGGTGGTAGTGACATCAGTTAACCCCACATGACAGCATTCAAACAAGTTACTTGAATTTTATTTTAATGCCTGCAGAGTTGCCTCCTTAGAAACTGAATCTCAGGACGAGCTACTCAAGCCATTCTATGATTTTTGAAGTGTCAGTGGTCCTGATGCTCTTTTCAGGCATCAAAAAGACCAAGAGTGGAGTATCTATTCCAGACATATCAGTTTTGTTTTCTGTGCTCTGTCCTAAACTGGAAGGAAAAGGGAAACTTCTGAAATTCATCACCAAGATACTTGATACAAGTAGACTGACTGGAGAATTGGATGATTTTGAAGCCTGACATCTTAAAATCTGCTATGGAAAAGTGTCTGAGTTTTCACGTTGGTGGCTTAAAAATATGCACTGACATTTAGGACATCTTGGTTCTCTCTCTCTACTTATCTAAATAATTGGCTTCTGACAAATATATAAGTTCTTTCTGCATGAGGTTGGCAGAATTGGTATAAAGCAGTAGACTAAATTCCCTACAGAAGTGCATTATTATTCTACACTATGATGCAATCCTCAAGCATTGAATGAAAAGCAAACTTTTAAAAGCCCATGATCTTTATTTCTTACTCATATTTTGCTTGAAGATACTGAAAGTAAGTGGGCTGTGGAGAATCAAGCCCATTGTCACTGAATTCAGGATGGGATTTCTAGACCTAGAAAAGCAAGGTTCCCACTAAACAAAGCCATGATGTCCTAGATTTTCTTTTTAAAAATCCAAAGTTTTTGATGATTTTTCTTGTGTTAATCCACACTGTTCTTGACCTTTCTTTTGCTTTCCTTGTGGGCTAGATTGAGATGGCTGGAAATTCATATTCTCCTTTTGGCCTCTGGCTGGGGGCTGACCGTAATTCCAGGCATTCCCTGTCTGTCCTCCCTGCCTGGGGGAATCAGCCCTGGGGCCCACGGGGGAAAAAGCCCCGGCAAGACCAGCCCCAGCTTGTCAGTAATGCAAACGGTGCTGAGGTTTGCTTCAAAGCAGACACCTGCCTGTGAGGAACTAGGCTGAGACAACCAAATTGTTTTAGGTAGGTCAGCAAACAGCTGTCTGCTTGTGTAATTTGGTTCTCCTAATTTGGAAAGGGTTCTTATTCAGAGATGGAGTTGTTTGCATGCTGACAAGCTCACATGTATTATGTTGTGCATAATGTGCATGATTAATGCTTGTTTATTGGAGCAATTGTGCTGTGGCAGAGCAAGGGCTGCTTTTTTGTGTGGCAGGGGGCAAGCAGCAGCAAACCCTTCTCCCTTTGGGAGAGGCACTTTAGCATGCAGTGAAAAACTTTGTGCATCTTCAGCAGCAGAGTTCCTCTAGCCTCGTGGCAAAGTAAACATTTTATTGGAGTCGACTCTTCTGGTTGCATACAGGTGCCTGATTTAGGTTTGCAGGCTAGTCTGCAGGTAGTGAACAAGGGTGACTTTTATTGCCTTGTTTTTCAGTCTTCTTCCTCTGTATATATGGTACAGACTAACTGGCCATCTGATGCTGTTTGTCACACAGACACACACACACTTTGGTGAGAAGGCATGAACTATTTATTTAAAAAGATCTGACTCTATTTTATAGTATTTCTACAAAGGCCAGGGATTGGGGGAGAAGGTTGACACCTTTCCCCATCCCACTGGTCAAGATAACTGTCCATTAGCTGCCCATATCTCTTAAGAACAGGAATGAAAACTATCCTTGAATTTATGAAAAACATTGCTAGTGTTTACATCACCTGTGTGTGAGAAACAACCCCAACCATGAAACTATGAAACGGGAGAGAAAGCTGAAAAAATCAGGGCAACAGCCATCTGTAAAACTTTTTGGGCTAAAAGCTCTGTAGCTGCTTTCAAAATTTGCCTTTGAACCTCGGTGCAACTCTACAATAGCATTTTCATTACTTTTATGAGCATTCTTCTTTGCCTTACACTAACTTTGCCTGTGGGTGACTGTGGATACTAATCATGTGAAACTCTCACTGTGCTCCTGCCCTTATATGACAAAACTTTTGATACAAGGAAACACTAATTGCAGACCTGCAACTCACTATATGTTTCAATCAAATAGATCACATTTTCCTGTGTTGTATTTGCTAAAAATATGGAGGGTTTTTTAGATTGATTTCTTTTCTGTTAGTACAGTGCTGGTTTTACTGTAGTACAGAAAAGAGTGCTTAGAATTTGCAACAAAATTAAAAAAAGAAAAATAAGTATTCTGATACAAAATTACATTAAATTTATTCTTATTTGATAAGGATTTGATTATTGAATTGTATGTTTTTCCTGTGTGAGAAATATTCAGATTCAGTTACTAATGTCAACATCCACTCTTATATGGACATATGTCTTCTTGTCTTTTCCTAGTTTTATAGGACTTTAAAAAATAGGGAGACTACTGGAAGAAGTTGTAAAAAGACCAACAAAAGAACATATTTTATCTCCTGTTTATCCATATGAGGCATCTAGCTACTCGAACCCGAAGCACATACAAAATAAAAATTCCCTCCCCTTTTTCAGCCAGAAAACAATGTACCATATGAACCATTACTCCATGAAAACACTTACCGTCTCTTCACTTGCTGTTGCATTGTTTTCTTTAGCACTTCACTCTTAATTTAAAGTGACCTACCCACTAATAGAATTTAACTTATTTCACTTCAGCCTGTGAGATACCCCTGTAATTCTCCCTTGCATTTCCTCGGCAGGGTTGGAGAGCTCTCCACCTTTTTTCTGCCTCCCCCAGCTGCGCGTTCTCACCCTCCTCCATGGGAGGTTGCTACCCCACTTCAACTCTGCTCCTCCCATTGTTTCTTCATCCCAGCTCTCGGTCGGATCTGCCAAATGAGCTATTTAAACCCCTCCAACGCTTATGAGGAGGAGGATTTTGTTTTGTTTTGCTTGGGATTAGAACGTTTACCAGACTCAGTTTAGAGGTACGGTTGAATAGTCTATGTGGCAGACGAGGTGACAATTGGGAAGGTGGCGATGGGGGGAACTACAGAGGAATGGGTTTGGGAAGGAGGGACGTGGAGTACCTTGGTGTGTTGGTGAAGAAGCGCAGCAGGAGGGGAGCCTGAGTCACAAGATTCCCTCCCCCTGGTGCAAGCAATCTGAAAACAAGTTACAAAAATGTTTTTGGAGACCTGGGAAGTGTTACCACAGAGGTCTCCTGGATGGGTGTAAGAGTGGATAAGGGAAAATGGAGTTTGGATAAAAGGGAAAAGAATAATAATAATAATAATAAAAAAGGTGTTGGCAACATGACCATTAACAGGGACATGATGATGATAATGGTGGGGGAGCAGTTTAGGAAAGCTGCTTAGAAACTTGATTCAAAGGAAAAATACTTGCTTTGAATTTTCCTGGCCGTTGATTTAAATGAAATAGAAAGCAAATGGATTTTTTAGCAGAGTAAAATTTTTAGGTAGGAAAAGGGAACCATGATTGATATCAGGAAAAAACATCTTCCAGATCTTTAAGTCTGGAAAAATGAAACTTAAATCATGCCAAGAGCATCCCCAAATGTGCTTCTGACTAGTCTCCCATGGGATCATCTGGGGAACAATCAGACCTTGTGTTAGACCTGGCCACAGATTTTTTTTTGGTCATGGGAAAGGAGGTTCAGTAACCATGTCCAGCTGCTGAAGACAAATATGCTGACAGTTCTGGTATGACATCCTCTGAACAGGGCAACTCTCTGTCTTTCCCAGCAGAGCTGTTTGCTTTTGTAACTGATTACCTGTACATGAAAGCCAGTAAGGTAGAGTGTTCTTAATACCAGCAGTTAAAGGGTTCATCTGATTTCTGGGAAGTTGAATTCTTCCCCCACTGTTGATTGAATTTGTTATGTGGGTCGGGAAAGGCTTGTTTAATCTAAATGCCGATCCAGACTCAGGAAGGTGTTGTGAACGTGGTATTTTCTTGTCTCTTAAGTGTGGTCCAGCAGGCAGGACATGCTTCTCTGACAACCTTTCTGAATCCTACCTTGCCCTTCCTTTTTTTACAGGAAGTGTGTGATCCAGGTTTGGGTCCCACTGCAGGCCCCTGTACTTGATGAGGTCCAGTTTGCGGGGGTTCATTGGTTTATGGGTCTTGGTTGGCTGCAGCTGTAGGCAGTGACATGAGAACAGTTGCAGCAAGTTCTGGAAATCACACAGGAATTTTTGCACCTGGAGGACAGGGACACTACCCAGTTTGCATGAATGCTGCATATTTTGTATGTATTTTCTGAAAGGAACAAACTGATTAAAATCAATGAATGTGAGTTCAGGATGTACTGGCAGTCTGTCACAACACTCATATCACTTCAAATTCTTCCAAATGCAGCTGAATGGTCTGGCTTTTGTGCAGACTGAGACTGAAGCTCTGCTGCTCCTCAGCTGCACAATTTCATTGGCCACAGTGGTTGGGAAGGGCACACAAACCTTTCCATGGCACCACAACCCTTCCTTGCTTACAGTGAGTTTCCAGAACCAGCTGCATTCAGCTAATGCTGCAAGGCCTTTTAGTGGCTGCTGAATCACACCTGCATCAGCTGGGCCTGGTAGGAAAAGAAACCTTTTTAAAAAGATGGAAATACATATCTCAGTCTGTAAAAGCAGTTTAGCCCTTCCCCAAACCATAACAAACTTTCCCTGGGTGAACTGGGGACAATTTTCTCACGCCTGTTTTTCAAGGTACAGTCTGCTGTATTCTCAGGCTTTCCAATGCACAGCTTGCATGTATGCACACAGCTGCTGCCACATGGCTTCCTGAAGGTTTAAATCTGCAACTTTGCCTCTGCTCATGAGTTTACAGCCCAACTGCCTTCATGTTGTCTACATCTTTTATGACTCCTGGTTTTTGTTTCTCTTTGCCAGCTGCCATGGGTCCTGTCTATATTAGGCAATACTGCCTTAATTGTGTCTATTTATCACCTGTTATACAGAAAACTCGCTTTTACTGTTCTTTCACTCTCCCAGTCATTTTTAATTCTAATGTTCAAGCTGTAAATCTTAAAATTATACTAAGTCCCTTAATAGACCCTCTGTTGCTGAATTTTTCTGAATGCTTTTGTAAAGAATCCTCCACAATTTTTCTTTTCCTGTATGATGTTTTCTTGATTCTCCACAGGAATCCTTTTATGCTGATGAACAAGATCGTTATTTACATATCCTATCCTACCTTGTACTTGTTGTAGCATGCTTTTATTATGATTCAGTAGTTCTTTATTGTTTAATTTAATTTACTTGATTCTCAGAAAATATCCTGTTCTCATCCCAAGATGTTCTTTTATGTATAAAACTTACTATAGCTTCTCCCCAAGCTCCTCTTTTAAGAAACAGTCCTTAATATTCACTCTGTAAGACAGGAGAAATGGAGACAAGGGAGAGCTCTTTTCTACCTATACCACCAACCTGGTTTTATATTTTCATAATTCTGGTCATTAAGCAGCATTTGGTAGAGACAAGAATATGAAAATTTAAGTGTCACTGTCTGGGTCTAGTCAAAGGCTGAATGAATCCCACACCACCTTCTAGGCCAGCAGTAGATATTTAAGGAAAAGTGTACCTGAAACACAAAAGTTTTTATAGTAGACTGATCCCATCTCTTGTACATTCTCCAAACTTCCAGAAGATACTAGGTTAAGGACTACCTCAGTCAGAGTCTGGATCCTTCTATCTAATATCCCTTCATTTAGAGAGAGAAACCTGTACCTTTTTCTATTCAGTGACAAAATAAACATTATGGTGGTAGGAGAGACAGCCTGAGGCCTCTAGCATTAACTGCTCTGAATTAAAGGTTTCCCCTGTCACTGATTACCCAATGTTTTGCTGTCTTGTGGTGGCTTCAATTTGCTAGTTTATTGTCAGATTAGTAGACGCGGGGCTCCATCGTTAGATCTAGGAAGGACAGAAGGTCTTAGAAAATAATACTGAAACTAGTGTTCGGTGACAGGGTGATATAGATTGTGTAAAAAAATCACCGAACAGTTGCAGACTAACCTCTGTATGTATGTGGAGAAAACAAGTTTGCAGCCAGATCAGCTATCTGGTTCAAGACGGATAGGTTTGAATAAATAGCCAGGACTTGGACAGGTCTGAGATGGGGAAAGAAGGGCAATACAACATACTGCAGTTGGATTAATCGCCTGTCAGGATGGAACTGGAACAGTGTTTCCATCTTAATTTCATTCTCCAAATATGGACATTTGTATCCACATTTTGCTTAAAAACTTGTGCTTCCAACAAGCAATGTCTATTTTGTTTCACTTTTACACTCATCCTTCCGGGCTAGTTTGGATAAGTAGGTTTGTTTTTGGAGTTTCTGGCTGCAATAATATTTTTCCCCAGCATTTGGCAATTGCAGATGGCATTTTAGGTAGCTTTTGTAACACAAGGATCTTGTGCCTTCATTGGTTCTTTGTACAGGACCCTAGACATATAATTGCATGAATTCCTTTGTGTATTATTCATTACTTTCAGTCACACAAACATATAATTTCCTCTGTAAGCTACCATGTGACTCCAAATAAGAGTCAATTAATTGCTATTTTTACCATGGCCGAAGTTCAGTCTTTATAACTGAATGATCTGTAAACAAAATAATTTTGCAGCATGATTACAGGATGTTTCAAGTTGTTCTTTTATAAAATATTAGTTATACAATTTAAAAAATAGAATAGAAAAGAAGCTTAATGTTCTTAGTTCAAATTTAGTTTAAAATTAAATTTAAATTTAAAATAACCCATAAAAACATAGCTGCTATTGCATTACTATATGCTCCCTGCAGTTTGGAATGTGAAGTTTCACCCAATTTTACGTCAATGTATTCTCATTTGGATAAAACTACATCGGCGAGAGGCTGTCTGATACTCTTAGTCTGGACTAAGAGAGTCCAAGAGATCTGAAAACTGGCTTTCCTCCCCTTTTTTTGCTTCTCATCAAAAACATCTCAGCATTGCTCAACAGGTTGTGGATAAGATTTATGCATGTAAAATGTCAAGTAGCCTTTGCAAAGTTTTTGCAAATCATGATTAAGGGAGAAATAAGAAAGGTGCAGATACTAAAATTACATCCTGAGCAGAAAAATAATTTATGTATACCTGAGTGCTTTAATAAAAAAACCCACCAAACCAGTGAATGCCTATGTCATCTTCTAAAAGCTTCAGTGATGCTGGAGTCTTGTGCTCCTGAATATGCATGTCTAATACTAGGAGCCCTTAAAATTGATTTAATAAGCTCCAAAAGAGTTTTTTGGTTTCTTTTGGTTTCCCTCCCCCTTACTGAATGTCAGTATGTAGAGGCTTATATTTTGGATTTCACTTTATTCCTAAGCCCTCTTGGGATCTGCAAACCCATAGCCCAGTACACAGACTGAGTGTTAGAGCTCATGGAGGTTTCCCAGGGCACAGGCAACAACACTCACATACTGAGTTCCACATTAATCCAGCAGCAGTTGGCTTTGAAGTACAGCGAAAGAGAAGTTGTGGTTCTTCCTTTAGTCAGAGGTGCTCAGTTTGCAGAGTGCTCAGGCAGATTGGAGAGAACCTATTTTAAATGGCTTCTTCTTTTATCTGCTGATATAAGGACATTACATTTCTAATCAGTCCTTCTCTTTCTGTTAGCTCACTGATTGGATAAAAGTTGAGGTGTTTCTCTGCAAGTCTTCATTGCAACAATGACGTCCCCATGCTCTGGAGGCCCCTGGCTGTGAACTGAATGAGGAACATCCACCTGTTTGAGAATATAACACCTCATCTCCAGTGTGGGGTAAATTAAGCATAAGCTGATATTTTCAGCTTTTCCTGGCAGTTCGCTGCTAGTGGAGCAATCTGTTTGGGTGGCATGAATTGAGGTAGCAAAGACTATGTGCAGTAACATTTTTATTTTTATCAGGAGTGTGTTCTTGAGCTGAATCTCCTCCTCATCAACATTGACAACAGTCGCTTTGCATTGCACAATTCTCTCACTGCTCAATCTGGTTTCTTTTGCAAGTTCTCAGGAACTTGGTCCAGGAGGACACATGGTGTTCTCCTCAGACCAGGTTGGGATGCTGTGATGTGAGCCCACAAAATGCACATTCTACAGTGACTGGGTTCCCAGCATCAACTTTTCCAGACTGTGGACTGGCTCCAGTTGGGTTGAAATACTTCCTAATACAGACATAGCCTAATGAGACCTTGTAACTGTGTAGAATTCTATAGACTTTGCACAGAAATGGGAGAAATTCAGGGGCCTTGAAGCTGCACCTTGCAGACTTCAGAGTGAAAACACCTCAATCCTTTTTAGCTGCAGACCTAAATACATGTTCGTTTCCACCTACCCATATAATTCTGCTATTCAGTTTACCAAATTGAGACATTTGTGATCAGCATGTGAAAGAGAGATTTACAGTCTACATTAAAATCTTTCATCAGGAAGAACACGCTCATTAGTGCAATATTCACTCTAATCTCATCTTTTTCTTCTGCTGCTGTGCACTGCTCTTGTATCAACACTGATTAGCAGCTAGAAACCTGGCCTGCTTTTTTCTTACTTGAGCATCCTGCAAATGGGGGATGGACCTTAACGGTTGGTAGACGGTCAGTGAGGCTCTCTCTGTATTATGTTAATGTTGTCACTCACAATGTTTTCATTATATTTTCATTGTTTAGAGTTAATTTCCTGGCTGTTACAAATTCTATCAGGATGAATTGTAGCAGAAGGGCTTGTAGATTTGATTTGATTTCCTTTGCCAGAGAGGGTGCAAAATTGTTCCCAGTTCTGTTTTTGTTTTAATATAGGTTTTCAGATACTACTTCCCAGATCATTTGTCTGTAAACAGAACTCTGATCAAAACAAGAGAAAAAGATTTTTTTTTTCATTGACTGTTTCTGCTTAGTCTTCCAAGTGCTTTGTTCCTCGAACTCTTGGTGAAAATACATGGGAGTTCTTGGGAGGCCACTGGCCAACCCTTTCTTAACGGAGCTGCTGATTTGCTCTCTGTGCTTGTGTGTATGTCAAGATGGAAACAAATTTTTTTTAAAGAGGAAAGCACTTAGTTCTTATAGGTGCTGTAACTGATTTGGTGCTGTAAATCTAAACACCCAAGTTTAAGTCTGGAGATAGCGCAGATTCTCATCTTTTAGAGCTGATGTTCAATGGGCACTTGTGAAAACTATCTGCTAAACCACAAATTAGACACAGTTTCAGAATTCTTACTCATCTGTGAAGGTGAACATAGCAACAGGCAATAAAATGGGATCTGAGAATGACTGCTGCATGTTTTTACAAAATGATGGTGAATGTGGAGTCAAAAGCCCCACGTTTCAAAGCTGCCGTGGAAGAGTATGACTTTTTTATGACTAATTTTCAGTATAATCTAAGATTTTCCTTCTAACTAAAACCTACTCCACTTATCTAGCAACTTAGAAACTATTTTAAAAAAGGCAATAGGGTTCTTCAATTATTTCAGTCATTAGGTTATTTTGTCTTCCTTGGCCTCTTCATTTTTTAAGATGTTTCTACACTTCCATTTGAACTCCTTTAGAGCAAAATGCAGACATAAATAGTTGTGATTAATTTTCCTCATTTGCTGAATACCATCTTTCACAGCTGTTGATTTGGGACACAATAATACATTAAATGAATTCCATCTGTCCTGGGACAAGCTACAGCACTTACACAGAGACATCTCAGGTTTGAATGTTTCTTTTAAGTAAAAGCAGTTGTGTGTATGCCAAGCAAGATTTCCCAATGTACCACTCTGGTTGTGCCCCTCAAAGCTTTCTGTAGGTCACCAAGCTGCAGCATATTTCTTTGCAAGCAGAACCTTTTTCTTACATGGCTTTCAAAAACTTAATGTAAAAAAATATATAGAATCAACTGGCAGCTGACTGGCTACTGCATATGCCACATTTGTGATTGTAGTCGAATGCAGCGCTCCAGGAAAGAAAACCCACTCATAATTTTGGCTACTGCCGGGCATGGCTCGGGCCATCACTCAGACTTTGCTGTGCAGCTCTGTCAGGCACATCAGTCCTGGTTTGCAGCACTTCTGGTCTCCCATCCCCGAGGCAGCGTGGAGCCGACGCTACGGTTTGCAAATGGATTGAGATAGGTACATAGAAAGGAGGGAAATATCACCATGTTTCTGCTACTTTGCTGCCTTGATTTTTTTCCCTTTCTTTCTTCCTTTTTTCTTTCCTTTCCCCCTACAAGGCAGAGGAGAAGCCCTTTATATTAACAATTGTATTTTAATCAGCTGCAATCTGACTGCTAGTAAATTTGTTTTGCAGAGTGTTCTGTCTTAAAAAAAATATTCCTGTCTACTAGAGCCACTGGAAAAAATGCTTCACATAAAAAATGAGTTCTGTACTGATTGCAATATTTTTACAACTAATAACACCTAATCTACCAACAGAAAATCTCATCTGAATAAATATCAAAGAGTTTGCCACATAATATTGAAATAAAGAGCAATAATTTTTCAGAGGAATTACTATTTAATGGTTAGACATCAAAAATCTCACAGAAGGAGAAATAGATTTTACACAGGCTCTCTGTATTTCAGCAATTAAGGGCAAGCACAGATCTGGGCTTTACTTGATCACTGAAGTCTTCAGTTTGTTGCTCAGCTGGGTATTAGCAACACTATTTTGTATCTGTGTATGTGGGAGGTAACTAAGTAAAATCGGTTGACTTAAAATTTCAATGCAACACTTCTAAAAATTATGCACCTATATTTAGGCATGTGTGCAATGAGAGAATAATGAGGAGTAATGTGTTTCGGTGTAAGCACAGTAAATTGCCTTGGAGCAGTGCCATACTGATACTTTAAAGTCTGAACTCTTTGGTTGGATAAGTATATAATTTAAATGTAGAAAATTAAGGTAATTATGATTGCTGTGTTTTCTTTCTAATTCTACAGAAAATCTTACTAAGGTTTAGTGTCATATAAAGCAAGAATTGTCATCAAAATAAAGACAATGGTCATTCTGCTCTTAAATAACAACTTTTTTTGTCAGGTTTGTAATGATTATAAGCTTATCTTTGATACAAAATTCCCTCCTTCTCTCATATATAAATACTTATTAATTCCACTAGAAACTCTCTCTCTGTTTTAATTCCAAGGAGAATTTTGTGAGCAGATGAGTCTTTTTTCTAGGATTCTTTATACACCCAATCTTTTTGATATATAGTTTGTTATATTCATAATCCATCGTCACACAAATTTGTAAATGATCAGCCAAATCAGCATGGATTGCCTTATCTGAGTGTGTTGCCTGTCGCTGGTGCCTCTCAGAGTGCCCACTGTGCTAGCCCGGGCTAACCCTGGCCCTGAGCAGCAGCAGGTACAGCTCCGTCTGCCACGCACCCCGGGCTGATCCTGGGGGCTCCTCAGCGCACCCAACTCACGGCACCGGCCCCAGGGTGTGTGCTGGGGATGAAGGCAAGGAGAAAGGAGGGCTCTGCAGAGGGGTTGGCACACAAGTTTATTCGGGCCCCTGACGGGACCTCTTCACCTCAAGGTCTTTTCATGGCAGAGCCAAGAACAAAGGAAGGACACTAACTTTTATGCCCAGGCGGGGGAAGTGAAGGAGATAAGGTATTCACCAACCAGGGAAAGCAGGGAGTAGCCCGAGGGGTGAGGGACACCTTTGGGGGCCAATCTCCCTAAAAGGGAGGGGGACCCCTCTGGCTACAGCCCATCACTCGACACCCTTCAGGGGCTTTCCAGCAGCAGGGAAGGACCCCTGGGCTGACAGGCATGTCCCTAGAGGAGAGGAGTAGGGAATGGATACGTGGCTGTGGGGGGGGAATGAAGGGGTACAACCAAATTTTGTATAACAATGGGGGCACATGGACTGAACCACAAATTAACATACCACACAGATTATAAAACACACTGTTACAGTTCCCCAACTATAGCTCTACCTGTGCTATAGGTACTTTTCCTTCAGTATTTTTCCCTGTGAATACTTTACTCTATCTCCAGGTGCTTGGTGGATTTAATTCCATTTATATATGGTGGAATGAGTTATAGGAAGGCAGTGGCCAAGTGATGTAAGCAATGATCCAGTGAGCTTGTGAGGGCATTTTTCAGTTTGGATAAGCTTGTATCCAAAGTTTAAAAGTGTTGGTCATGTTATAAATTACATGTTTGAGAGCTTTAGTTGCAGAGATGAAGGATTTGGAATGAGCTGCTGCAGGAATATGATGTAGAGCTAGAATGTAGACAGTGTGTTAGGGATTGGTTGCAAATGGGGCATTTTCTAAACCTTGTTTGGTCTGCATATTTCTGTAACCCCACAAAGAGCTCAGAACAAACCAAAAGTCAGTGAAAAACTGCTAATACCTCTTATTGACAAACATGTTCAGTTTTCATTTTTTAATACACAGGCAAGTGTTTACACCTTATTTTGTGACTTTCTGGTTTAAAAATATGTGGCCTAGTGTGTTAGAAATTAATCTATCTGCAGTCTGTGTGAGCTGATAGCAGATTTATCAGGGGTGTCTGTAACCCTAGTTTTTTAGCCTAAGATGTTTTGATTTCTAAAACCCAGTTCTCATAGAACTTTCTGTAAATAACAGAAAGATGTTTTTGTTAATCCTATCTTGTTTTCATTCCTTTTTGGAAGTTGAGACCATTTGATGTCTCTCTGTGTTAGCCAGTGTAATTAAATGGGTGTTACTTCTAACACCAATCAGTTTAGTTCTAGCGACCTAGTATATAAAGAGGTCAAATTGTATAAAGTTTAGTTTCAGCCTTCTGACAAACTCTAGAGTTGTGTACTCTGATTTCGTGTCCAACAGTGACAGGTATCAGATTTGGTGACATTTTTTTACTGGCTAGCAGTCTTTATTGTATATAACTTGATGGCACAAACCCTTATTTTACAATTTATCATCCAAATTTCTCCTTATGCACTCAAAAAAGTGAAGCTCAAATACACATGTTCAGGCAAGAACTTTGGATTTACTGGTTCCTTCTAACATACCACACTTAGTGTTTGTGGAAACACTGGAGCCACCAAGGAGAGAATAGAAGTGCTGCACACCAACTTCCCTTTCTAATGAAGAACAGGGAGAAGGGTTGCACTTATGGATACAGTGGGGCATGTGAAAGCCTCTCAGTTAGTGTTTTGATAATGAGCCTTCCTCCCCTTCTTCAGTGACTTCCCTGAAAATGGAAGTACAGCATGAGATGACAGTCCAAAAGCTGTAGTTCCATACCATGTAAAAAAGTTGCCTTGTTTAAAAGAAGAATGGAGGACATGTTGCAATACTGCACATGCAGTCCATCCAAGTACATCCTTGCTGGACCCTGTGTCCTAGTGAAACTGTCTGACGGACTTGTGAGCAGGCACAAGGCCAGTCTAACAGATGGAGGTCAGTGAAGTCAGCCAAGAGACCATGCACTAACTGCACACAGGATGTGCTGGCTAACGGCAGGATTCCCAGAGAGAAACATCGAAATGTCTCCTGGAAATCTTATACTCACATACTGGGACAAGAGAGAGATCAAGAAAATGGCTTTAGCAAGAGGAGGAGAAACAGGAGGATATGACAAGGAGTTTCTGTGTGGATTACACCAGCAATGAAGCTGTGTTGTGTGAGATTACATTTTAAAAAGTGAGTTGTCTTCTAAGACCACTGTCAGAACTAGGCAGGCAGAGAACGGACTATTTTCAGAGGAGATGGATCCAAGGTCATAGGGCCTGTTTGTAATATATTAATGAAAAGAGTCTGATTTCCTGTCTTTTATCTAGGATACAAAACCAGTAGAAGACCAATCTTTTAGCATTCCCACTCTTAATAAGCCAATTTTTATTTAATGCTGTTGGTAATGAGGACAGACTTGTGTTTGTAACAATGATTTTAAACGCATGTGGTAATGAAGCAGTGGTACAAACCAGCTGAACTATCATACAAGGAGCTGAAAATGAGGATCAAGATAAACTGCCACCATAAAGGGAGAATAAAAATGCAATCTGTATAAAGGTCGGCTAGTTACTTGCCAGAGTCACTTGGTGCATCCTGCAATAGTAGGATCTCGTCATTTGCAGAGTGATGTAATAAAGACATGAAGAGCAGTATTATTTTGCATTTGGGATGCTACACAAACACAATAAAAAATAATCAGCATTTCTTCTTTGACTGGATTTTGAAGTGCTTAGAATTGAGACATACACAGGCTCCCTGATGCAAAAAGGCTTTCATTGAAGCAGGGTCTGGTCATTGTGGTTTTAGAAATTCTTGTATTGTTGCAAGAGTCAAAAGAAAAGAGCAGATTGAGTTGTGCTTGATAGACAGCACAGTCAGGACTATGAAGCTTCAGAGTCACTGTAGCTTCCCTTGCATCATGCACTGGAGAGTGGGCGGAAAACTGACTAAATAGTACCAGTGCTTCACCAGGCGGATGGTCAGGCAAAGGCCAAAGCCCTCTGTCCCTCACTCCCCTGCCTCTTCCAGTTCCCAGATGCAAGTTGAACTGGCACAGGGGTTGCTATAATTTGCTGCTGGTATAGACCAGCAACAAATTACTCCCCTGAGGAACATGCAGGAATAGAGAAGAGCATCTCTGAGGCATAAGACCTCCAGCATGATTCCTTACACGCCACCCATCTCTCAGGGCTATGCCCAGAGGCCCAAACTACCCTGTGGAGGATACTTCTGAAGCCACCAGAGAGAAGAGAACCTTTCTCCCACCTCCCGAATTTCCCTCTCCCCTTCTGAAGTGTAATCAGTGTAGATAGATGTCAACTTGAATACACTTGAAAAAAACCATATTGGTATGTGTCTTGGACCTCAGTGTAGGAGAGACATGCTTGCTGGCTTGGAACAATACCTTTAGGTAAGGAAACTTGCTTCTACTTGCTTGTCTATTTTTGCATTTTTACATTTCCCAGAACTTTGGATGCAAAGGGCCACCTTCCAGAAATGCTTTCTGTGCAATAACTGGTGAAGCAAGATATTACTCAGTGTGACTACCATGGTAATGATTGAATCCCAGAGGTAATATATTCAAATAGGCAGCCAAAATCAAACCCTGATAGCGAGCCCCTTACTAAGAACTTGTATTTGCATCACAAACCATACAGCTTTAACTGTCTGGAAGAAACTTTCATTTGTGTTGGATCATAGCCGTACTTACAGATAGACCAATGCTTTTTTCCACGTTAGAGATTTATATGATACAGCACCGAGGACAGGGATTCCCATATCTCAGAATCGTTGATGCATTTATGATCACTGTTCCCCTGTAGGATGGGATACACAGTGATTTCCCACTGAAAAAGAGATAACTGGCAGTTGGGCTCATCTGAGCAAATGTAGATGTTTGCAATGTAGGTCTCCAAATCCCAGTTAAGCATCCTCTTAAGGGGTTAAGGGTCAGTGGAGAAAGATAAGCTTTTCTAGGCATGATTTATTTTGTTTTTAGATACTTGTAAAAGATCACACTTTTGTATAAGACTCTTTCTTAAAGTGCTATTGATTGCACAGAATTCAGGGTGAGCAGCTTAGATGTTTGCATTGCAATTAAACAGCCATCCTACTCAGGGAGATTAAAGATTGTGGAAGGATTTAGGTGTTTACATCTGAAATGTAGATACTCAAAATGCTTTTTTAGTTGCCACTTCTCCTTGGAGATACTAAGAGCTCCCGAGGACCAAATCTGTAGATTTGCTGAGGGCAAGCATGCCTGTCTGTGAGGCACCTTGACTCCCAGTGACATTCACTGCTCTAGGCTTCCCCTGTTCAAATGAGGAAAAAAAGCAAAAAACATCAGTCAGGACAGAGTGTAGCTCTGAAGCATTACACAGTATAAGTGAAGACAGACAAAATATTGTCTGAAAATCCAGAGACAGAGTTTTTGTTGGATTTTTAAATAATTTACATTTTTGGATTGACTAGAAATTCCTCAAAAGTAGAATTTTGGGTTGATATTTTGGCTATGGCTTATTTTGTCGTACATGCTTTCCCCATGTAAAGGAAAAAGAAGAAATCTTATTTGTATAGGACACTGAATATACTGCATTTTAGCTACCATGACATTTGATGTATGCTCATACATATCTGCTTATGTACATATACATGTAAGACCTGCAAATATTTCCAAATGCTAAGCACGTTATAAATGATAAGAGAAGGACAGTATTTCATTGACTCCAGTTAATCCCTAGTAAACACAGAAGCCTAGGAAGGCAGATCTAACAGGTCTTACTGCTGTTGTTGGTAACTTGTGGATGGTAGCAAGTGTGGAAAATGTCACAATATGATGATCATGTGGCTATTCCTGTTTCCACGCTCCATGTCCATTTTTAATGATCTATAACTTCCTAATGCCTTTGCTGGCTTATTGTTAAAAATGGTGTCGAGTACATAGGCTCTAGGAATTAATTTGATGCCTAATTCTGGATGGAATCTATGATCTCTCTTTGACACCATGGCACAGTTGTCTGAGCTGTTAGATTTCCTATTTACGCTCCAGCAGCAATACAGTTTCTCCTCTCCACCCGTCTGCTTGAGAGAACTAGAGAGTTCTTACTGATGTCTGTACTCTTACTTTGGTCCAGAGCAGTTTAGTGAGAAAGTGACCATAAATCTTCTTTTACCCAGTGGCCTACTTTTCCTTTGGGATGTCCAAAGTATCCTGGATTTACATGCAATTAGTCAGAACTCTTTGTTTTCTCCAAACTCTGATCAAGACACTCTGCTGCTGTGGGTGACAGCTGGTCTCCTCTGATCAGGGTAAACAAGAGAGTGAAATGACCACTAGGTGCATGGAGATGTTTGTAGGGAAAAGACATTCTCAAAACTGCTTTTTGTACAGAATAAAATTTTAGACCTTGCTATTTTCCCATGATTTTCACAAGGACATGCAGTGACAGGACAAGGGGGAATGGCTTCAAACTGAAAGACAGTAGGTTTTGGTATTAGGAGGAAGTTCTTTGCTGTAAGGGTGGTGAGGCACTGGAACAGGTAGCGCAGAGAAATTATGGATGCTCTACACATGGAGATGTTCAAGGTCAGGCTGGATGGAGCTCTGAGCAATCTGGTTTAGTGAAAGTTTGTGTCCCTGCTTGTGGCAGGGAGCTTGGAACTATGTGATCTTGGTTGTTCTTTCCAACACATTCTATGATTCTATTATTTTCCCATTGCATTGTGGCTTTGATAGACTATTTTTTCTAAAGCAAGTAGAAGGAAGTGTTTCTGGCTTTTGATAAGAGAGTACAAAACAGAGGGTCTCAATTCTGCCACTCTCAGTTATCACAAACACCACTCACCCTGCAAATAATTCTAAGTATTTTTGCAAAAGTACTTTTTTATTACCATTTAAAACTGCTTTTTAATTAGAGTGAAATGCAAATTGAAGATAAACATCACTTTCCTTGAGGTTAAATACAATAAGATTCTCCTCCTGCAACCTTTCTTCCATCCCCACTTTTATTTTTCATTTCACATAATTTCTGCTTTTGAAGTCATCCTCTTCTTGTACATGAAAAGTTCACTTGTCAGTTGTGTATAGAGATTGTAGAAGTGGTTCCTCAGAAGCGTCAAGGTGGAACAACAGTAGTGGTTTCCGGAAATAGGGAACAGTCTGAAAAATTGCAAAGAGATGGCTGAGGGAGAGGTGAAGAAGGAAGACATGTATGACAGTGTATGAAGGTTTTTCAAGGCTATTGAGAGAGGACTGGAAGCTTTGCTGAAGAATGGCAGTAGAGGGATGTTGTTGTGCTGTGGCTGAATAGGATTTTCTCCTTGTCACAGGAAGCACTTATCTACATGGGCTGGCACAACCAACTTTCTAAATCACCTCCCTCTGGACTGCAATACAAGCTCCCAGCCCTGAGAGACTTGTATCAGACTTGGTCCTGGTATAATTTGAAGGAAGTTATAATAATCTGCGAACAGAAAGGGTCCTCTCTTACACAGAGAACAAGATGAAGCTGACCCTCTTTGCCTTTTCCTTCTCCAACTCACAGGAGAAGAGAAGAATCAGAAACAGAATCAAACCCACTGAGTTCCAGAATTGGTTGTTTGCCTATGTAATAGACCTTCTCCTTTTTTGTCTTTGTCACTGTGCATCTCTTTGCCAGACCAAGTGCATTTTTATTAAAACATTTAATGGACAAAGCTTGTGAGGGTTGGAGCTTCCTAACCTATATGGCATGGAGTGAGATCTCCTGGCTTATTCCTGCATGCACTCTCTGGGGAGACAGGAGTACTTCTGAGACCAGAGGGGTGGGTATTGTATAACCACAGACAAGATGCAGGATGAGGACCTATGGAAAAAGACGATTAATGGTATCTTAAAGTGGATTGCAACAAGAAGAGGACCAGAATTGAACTCCTTTACGTGGATGGCTGAAGGGTCACGCAATAGTTAGAGAGCCAGAGAAGTCAGACACATCTGATGCCTGGCCACAGCCTGAAAGTGGGAAGGGTGTCATAGGACAAGAAGGATAAGAGGGAAGAGTTCGTGTTTGCTGCCAGCTGAGTTCCATCTCACCTGCTAGAACTTGGCAGACATCAGGCAGCCTGATGTTCTCAAAAAGAAGTCCTTTTAGTTTTTCTTATGAAATATTTTCACTTTAAAGGCATGATAAAGTGCCTGATAAAGGCATGCATGATAAAGGTATGTAAGAGAATGCGTGTGAAACCAGCTGATAAGTTTTTACTTTTTGTTAATCTATATGATGGGTCTTGGCTTGGTTTCTCTCTAAGAATGACATTTGTTACAGTTCTTGTAGAACACACAGCTGGGCTAGAAGCAAGGACTTATTTATATATTTATTTAAAATTCAAATTTAAAGATGAAATTCTCATGAAAAAAAAAATTCATGATTTCCATACAAAACCCCAAACTGGTGGAGTTCTCATTATCTAGAAGTTTTGTAAATAAAATCTGTAAAGTAGCTGCAGCGAAAGAGTAAATAAAAGTCACTTTAATAGTTGCAGTTCTAGACATTTAAATTACGTAACATTATCCATGTGTGAAAAGCTGTATTTGCACATGCTTGCATTACTGGAACCTTTATTTGTTAGAATCCAAGTGCTGCTGCTGTGCATAAAGTACTCTATGAGGTACACCCATATGTTGCCAAAGTAGCATGAACGTGTGCACTGACGTTGATCCAGAGGAAGCCTAGGGGGTCTTCCTTTCCCTCTTGTACGCTGATTATTTCTGCCAGGCCCAGAGAAATCTGTGCGAGAGCGCGGGGGCCATGGCTTGGTGACAGGATGTACATGCAAACAGATAGCTTCCATGATGCTCAGAAATTTTTTTTCCTGAAGGTGCCGTGCAGCAACATCTTTGAGTTGTAGGAGAAGACAAGCATGGGGCAGACGGGAAGGACCCGGCCCCATTGCTCTAGGGCTGGGGTTGGTTGGTGCACAGCGCCCCGCTAAAATGAGGCCCAGAAACACTCCTTCTCAATCTCTGTATGCAAAGACGTCAAAAATAAACTGTATAAATATGCCAGAAAGAATGATATGTTCATGTTTTTATGTTAAAAATGGGTAAGGGAATTATCAGGACTCTTGTGAGCAAAAATGATAATATATGACATTAAATATTGACTTAAAATATCTGTTTTGCCACCCCTTTCTGTTGTTTCAGTATGCAGTTGCTTGAAGGTAAAGTACCATTTTTCTGCCCCCTCTGTAATAATATATAATACATCAGAACAAAATTTTCTAAGTCTTGTAAAAATCAGTCCCTTTCCCTATTTAAATGTGGATTAAATATATCAGATTTCATAGCAATTATATTTCTGATCTTTTCTTTGTTCATTGTCTATGTCATGGAAGTTTTTTGGGAATGTTTTTCAGGCTGAAAACCTGATTGGAAAATTGTGAGATGTCAGATTTGTATTTTGAGTGTTTAGTAGCATGCTAAGTACTGACAATTCCATAGTCAATTCTTTAAATTACTAAAAAGTGATGATGTAGTAGGGATAGTATTTACTGGTAGGATCAGTAAGATGCTGTATGTGTTAATAATTGGCAGGAAGAGATATATTCTGCCTTACACTGTAAATTGCACAGTTAAGTTAGCAGTGAATGAGTTTTCATGGTAGATATCCTGCATAATGTGTTCAGCTGGGAAATGTGTGTCACAGTCCAGCCAGATATGAGCAGAACTTAGTCAGCATATGATAGATGCAGTTCTTTACCTGATATTTTGTTTGCTGAACTGGGTGGTCATCGGAAGTGACTAGGACTTATTCAAAATAACACATTTGACGTGCACATGCTCATTATTCTATTTAAAAACCAACACTGAATGCATTCCTGCGCATAATGGTATCTTCCCTTTCAAAAGGTTTCTGCTACTCATGGTTTAATTTTAAAGTAATAGTTATTGTTACATAGAGATGTTTCTGTTAAGAAAAATGCTCTTCCTTGGCTGTGATGATGTGTGCCAAGTAACCTTTAGATTTTACCTGAAATAAGATATTAGGACTTTGAGCTGTGTGTATGTTGTCTATGGGCACATGAGTACACATGCACACATAGGTACTGGCATTGTGACACAATGCAAACACCACAGGCACACTCACAGACATAGAAGAAAAATTATTCTTCTCCTGCTTATTTTCTTGGCACTTGCAGCTTGGTTAGATGTGAGATAGATGAAACATTTGCATCTTCTATCTGCATAATGAGTTCTATACAAAATGATTGCAGCTAATGCAAAAGACAGGGTGGCATGTTTTCAGTTTTAATGGGGACACTCAGAAAACTTCCAATCTTTCTTGACATTTCTTATAGCAAAATAAATGTGGTCTAGGTTGAAGTGTCTATTATGAAAATAAGAGAAGAGCAAGTCAATTATATTTCAATGACTGAATAGCCAGGGGTCCTCATTAAAATGATCAGAAAGGCTGCAGTGTTGCTTTCTTGTATGTAGCCAGTGATTAAGTTGTATAAGAATGACATGGCCTTTTTGGGAGAAAAGCAGAGTACGCCGTGGTTTCTGGCCAGCCAGCCAGAAACCGTTGACACTTACAAAAGTGAGATGCGCACTCCGTCAAGAAAGGGAAGTTACTACTTATGGGGTCATGGACTCCTGATGTATTTAAAAATAGTTGTGGCTGTTTTATTGGACACAGTCAGAGAAAGCTTTGAATTTGCACTAGGCTGTATGAAAATGCCTGCGGTATGGTGGTGATATGGTATGTTTTCCTTTCCGCTGGCTTCAATGAAGTATACATAGCTTAACAGAATAGTACAATTATTGCAATCTCTCTGTATTCGAACCTTTAAGCAATATTTTAGTTATCAGTTTGTTACTATGCATTTCTTAGAATTTAAATTCTTCTATTTGCCAATTATTTTTTTGGTATAAAATGTTAGGAGAAAAAGGCTTGGTAATTTTTTTCCCGGGAGAGACTGTAACCTGAAACAGTAAAAAGAATATTTGTTTAAACCTCCTGAGGGTTTGCAGTCTAAGGAAATACAGTATTGCCGAAGATCTGCTAATCCTAGATCAAGTGGCTGTAGAATTTAAAAAATGTATATTTTCCCTTTCATGTAACTTAATGGACCTTATATATTTATTTTTAAAAAATCTTTCTGCAATTATATTTTATACAATTTCACCTCTTTTAATAAGGTGATTGCTATAAAGAGATATATACTTCTAGTAGGGGTTTCTGTAAAGATATATACCTTTTTTTTATTTGGAGAGTGTTGTAGAATATTAAAATTTTATATTTAGGAGTGATACAAAGCAAAACAAATATCATGTGTTAATTAGCTCTCATGGTTTAAGTTTCTTCCCCCTTTAAATTTCATCACTGACACTTTCTAAAGATGAATTGATAAAAAAAGGGCAACATTTAATAGTGATCTTGTATCTATTAGTACAGTGAAGTTTGTACCAATATTCATCTTCAACCGAAGTGGAAATACACGCCAACATTTTCCACTTTTACTGATTCAAGCAAATTCTAATGAAAGAAATAAAACTGAAAAAAAATCTCTTCTAACTGCAAGTACTAGCTAATCTAAGCTTGTATTCTAAGTCAAATCACATCATACAGTGCTCCATCATTAACAATATTTCTTTATAGATGAAGACAAATGGAATTTTATATGTCTGCTCACATTTTGATGAAACAATTTTTAGTCTCAAGAAATCTAATAGCAGGATACATTGTAAGCTAAATACATTAACATATCAGGTACTTAAAACTAATTGGATTTACTAAAATTAGCTAATAATGCAGCTAAATAATGATGCTCTTCATTTACAATTCAGGAGCTCAGTAATGGACAGGGGAAATTGCAAGTGCTTGCAGTCAACAATAAAAAAATTGGTAATTTTGCCAATTATTATGTAGCACAAGATAGCTATTTAAAAAGTTTTCATTTTTTATTTACATACATGGCATCTAAAGAGGCGAAAAAGTGTCTCTGCCTTATTTATTTACAAATGCATGAGTGGCTTTGATTCTTTTCCATATAATTTCTGTGATATTTTCAGTCTTTAAATTGTTTGTGGAATACACTCAGTCATTATTTTTTGTTTAGTGGATGAAGGATCTCATTCTATTAAAAAGAATTCTACTCATTTATCTTTTTACCAGTTCACAATATCTAATAAAACTATAAAATTATAATGTACTTTTTTTTTTCAGCAGAAACAAAATTCATAAATAGCAACCAATTGATAAGTCTGTTTTTATGTAAGGAGAGATACAATTATTGTTGTAGTACCCTGAGTATGAACACAGCATTATGGTGCTTAATACTTGAATTTGGTTTGAAACACCTAGATGTCTTTTCTCCCAGCGTTTTAGAGGGTGGTTTAATATATCTTTTCGACAATATGTACTAATAAAATTCTGTAGTGACTGAAGAAGACAAATAGACTTACTTCTTGAACAGAACTATGAAAAATTTTGGGCAGTGGAGAGTAAAGCTGGAGATTTCTTAGGGTGCTCTGGTTTTGTTCTTAGCATGCATGAACACATGAACAAATTAAAAATATTCTTCTGAGAGATTGGGGACATATTTTTAATAACTTTGACATCCTTCTCTAATTTACTTCCCTAAATTTATGATTTTTGTGTCAAAATATATTTTTTTTAATGAAAGCAAAGAAGTTAAGTGTTACAGGTCTTTGAAAGTAATTAGTGCTCTAGTCACTGCTTCTCAAAGTGAATCAACAGCAGCAGACCATAGATGTCAGGTATGCAGGCTGCTCATCTGACTGAGAAGTCCTTCCAGTCTGCTGATAGTCTTCTAAAAAGTCACCTTGGAGTTGATGTTTCTGAAGGGAAACATATTCCATGAGGTGGATATGATTATGCTCTATATGTAGAATTTTCAAATGCAATTTGTCTTTCAAAAGCAGAATTTCTTACGTGACCTACTCAGGTCTCTACAGACATGGATGAAAGAAAAAGAAGTTTGCAGGGAACATTTCTGTTGTTATCTGTGTCTTTATTTAAACCTTAGTTTTTCTAGCAAGAAATGTAATTCAGGACTTGCATTATGTGAAGTGTGGTCTGTGTGTTTTACAGGTTTAAGCAAGATTAAGAGACTGAAGCTGAGAAGAAGTTACTGTATGTGAATTCAAATGCAAAATATCCTCATTATAATAATTCATAGGAAATTCACCCCCACTGCTGTAGAATCAGAACTCACCAAACACGGCCTACTGTCAGCAATGAACTCTACTTTAACCAGCCTTTCAACCTGTGTATCGTCAGAGTAATTGGTCTTTTAGTTGATTTGACTAACTGACAGCCAAGCCACTAATAATTACCTATGGCAGCATTTATATATTTTTATTTTACACTATAGCACAACATCAATGAATATATTTTAAATATTAACAGTAGCTGAATGTTTCGATTATAATTTAAATAATTATTTATGGAAATATAATTGCATGTCTGTGCCTACAATGGAGAGATTGTGTAATTTGATTAAAGAGAGAACAACAGCATATCAGCCCATCTAATTTTGTGGTTAAACTATTCATGACTTATAATAATATATTAATTTTGTCAATTTGTTAGGGTATCATTTCAACTTTTTGACAAGCTTTCATCTTTATTTAGCTGAATTCAGGCTCAAGACAGCGCTTACTTAATAACTTATGCTTTATGAAGCTCCTCAAAAGCATGATATTTTCTCAACCATCCACAGTTTTCTTACATTGTGGTGTTGAGGCTCTTTAACATAGCGTATTTCCGTGTCAATGACATGCATAAATATAAAGCATATGCACGTTTGTATGGTCTCAGCAGAAAAGAAATTGTTGCAAAGTCTTCCAACACTCACGTATGCTGGAGAACTTGTTTCTGAGGTAAGCTAGAGACAAGGACTCACTAACACCTAAATTAATACTGTTTGTTTCTGTGCAAAATACTGGTTTGGGTACTGTGTTTTGTTCTTTACTGAGAAGACATATTTGCTTATAGACACTATTATGGAATATATTTGAGTGATGAATGAATAGAAAATAATAGACTGGGTAAAAACAAGCAATGTTTTAAAATTTAAGCTATTTTAAATTACTTAAATTTCCAAATATTATGCATCAGTTATGGAACTAAAGATAGTCAATTTAAAATACAATAGTTTAGGCTGTAAAATATTTTTATGTCTATTTTATGTCTAGTCTCTAAAATATGTCTATTTATCTCTCAGGCTATCTATAATTTGTATTCTACTGGAAAAAGAGCATACATTTTTCCTGAACACCATTGTGTTACTCTTCTATTCTTATATTTGTGTCATTTTTAGAACTAATGAAATGTAGTGATATTGGATCGTTGCTTCTTTTCCATATCTGAATAAAATGTCAAAGAATTAATTTCATAAGACTGGTTAACAAGTAGTAAAAATGTTTATAATTCCATGGTGTAGCTATACAAATTGTCAACATTTAAAATATTTATGTGTTTAAAAGTATTCTCTGAAGTTTCTTTTTAGCAGTATTTCATTACTCCTGAGAGTATGTTGTTGTATTTTAATTACAAATATTGATTAGTTGATGATATTAAAAGGTGAAATTTTGTTGAAAAGTTGAATCAGTTATTTAGCATAAATGAGGAAAGTTAGTTACCATATATTTTAGTGTTATGTGGAAGTATTTTTTAAAAAGTATTTGACTGAAAAACTGTAGGTATTTTATTTTTAAGATATTTCAAAATCTAAGATGAAAACTGTTAGAACTGTTCCAGTTACTGAAAACAGCAACTGAAAATATATTTATTATGCTCAAGTGCACATACATTGCTTTAGTGTTTAGTTTGATGTACAGTCATTCCTTTTTATCTACTAATATTTATTTATTCAAAGTCAGAGAAATGCTGCTACTGAGTAAGTATAATTCAGGCACAAAAGCTTTGTTTTCCTATCAATGCATTTCACAAGATGCCCTATTACACTGCCCTTATAATAAATATTTCCAGAATTTTCTTGAACTATAAAAATTTAAATAAAGACAATTACTTTCAACTATGTGATAGCTTTAAAATAGGAGAGGTAATGTGTGTTTTATTTGGTTAATCTATTTGGTTGGCCCAGCCTGTCATTACAAAGTTTCTGAGGGTAAGCTATACAATAGCTTCTGGCATGTATGAATACAGGAGGTCTGTGATTTTTGTATTAATTTCAGAGTATTCTTTCAAAAATATTAATAAATTAGTTATATTTTACAGATTTCTATAGAAGAGAAAGTTATTTAATCTTTCAGTGCTTTTAAAGAACAACTCATTACAAATGTACATCCCAATGAACTTAAATCAGAGCGAAGTGGCAAAGTTGTTGTTCAATTACCTAAATAAGAAATGAAATAAAAACATTATCTTTTCACCATATGCAGATTTCAGTGATAAATAATTTTAACTAGATATATAATGGCAGTACATACAGACACATCACAACTATAATATCAGAAACTATTTTTTGTATATTGTCTTATTGTCTCTAAAACATGCATTGCCAACTATAAAAGTATAAATTACACCTTAGGTACTCAGAAGGTCAAAAATTAGAAATAGTCATGAAATAGGTAGGTGTCTCCAAATAATTATTGCAAATGTGATTTTTAACTAAGAAACAACAAAATTGTCTTACTGCCAATGGTACTTGACTTTTTATTATCCACTTGGGAAAAAAACCCAAGATAGCTGTTGGCAGAAGAGAGACCATTACAGTAAAATGAAAGTCAAGTGTATGATGCAAAAATGAGAGAGAATCCTTAAAATAAAATTCAGGTAACTCACTTGAGTTTGTTAAATATGTTTGTAGGTCTGTTGTTGACATTACTGAGTAATTCTAATAGTTTTCAATTAAAATAAGACATCTAGAGCTTGTACAAGCAGTGTGTTCAAAGCCATTTGCAAAGGTTAGAGTATTTTGTACACTGAATAGTGGGTGGAAATGGTCTAAGAAATGCTTTGTGAAATATCAAATAGATAAATTTGTCTTTCATTTATTACTGTCAGGCTTTTTACATTTAAGTAGTTACTTACCTTCAACGCAGAGCACTGCTGTTTTCCTGGGAGACCTGCTAGCAAGAGCAAAATATGGATTATGATACTTAATGTGTAGATTAATTACTTCAGGTTTCAACCCCCCAACATTTAGCAGTTTACTGCTTCATTTGAGTTCCTGTAATTCTGCATGGGTCAATCTGCCGGCCACACATACATGCCAATTTATCTGTCATCCTTCATCTGCTTACCTAAACACCTGGTACTCATGCAAAATCAAAACAACATTCCAGTTTCCACATTTGTCACATACCAGGATTCCCAGAAAAGTACTTCATGTGTAAATTATATTCTTTTCTACTTTGTCTGTACAAGGGGCTTTATAAAGTCAGGGTCTCTTTATGGATACTAAAATCTGCACCCCTGCCATGGTTCTATTTCATTGTAATTCCTTGAAAAGCTTCCTCATACCACCTACAGAACAAAATAAAGATGTTGAGTAATAGTCCTTGAATATGAATAAAGTTGAGCTGTTGGATGCATGAACAAAATAAGAGTGAAGTGACTAAAGGAGTCCTTGGCAAACAAGAACATCTGTGAAACTTATCTCAAGACAGTAAGCAGCTCATAACTGTTGATGTCCTAATTTTAAAAAGTGCAGCATCAAAACGTAATGCCCATACCGTACATTACCTACTTCAGTCTTACAAACCTTAATTTGGGAAACTGAGGCTCAGTAGGAAAGTAACTGTCTAACTGTTTGGCTATAATTTGGACTAAAAAGGAGATAAGGATCTCTGCTTAAAAAAAAAAAAAAAAACCAAAAAACACCAAAGCAACTCCCCAGACAATATTTTGGCACTTATTTCAGTTTGAAAATCTTTTCTGAGAGGAATATAAGCCTGAGAGCAAGAAAATGAACTTCAGAATAGTATTTTTTGTTGGAGTTTTTCCTGTTACTTGAAATTCTGTGGCTTTAATCAATTAACTATTGAGTTGTCTGATTTTTTTCTTTTTCAAGAA
The DNA here is from genome assembly GCA_013397315.1 of Donacobius atricapilla. NCBI lineage: Eukaryota > Metazoa > Chordata > Aves > Passeriformes > Mimidae > Donacobius > Donacobius atricapilla. The sequence goes on along the minus strand of WBMY01008043.1, from coordinate 494,688 downwards.
CATATGTTGTGCACCTGAAAAACAACAGATATTTAAGAAAACTGTCTTGGCAGATCAGCTGCTTTCATGTCATATGGGAATTTCTAAACAGCTTGGATTGTGAAGGTCTTTGTAAGCAACTGAAGCTTTCAGAAGTGAGAATGAAAGAGGTGTTTGGTGATAGTTTCTGATTAATGTTATTTAAAAGTAAAGAAGTCTATTGCAAATGGCAATAAACAGGAGGAAAACTTTTTTTTTTTTTTTTTGTTTCACAGAGAAGCTGTAATGTCTCAGGCTACTGAATGAAGACTTGGCTGATTATGGCAGTGAATTTGGGTGTGGTAGGAATGCCATTTCTGGTCCTCTGAGCAATGTCCCTGATTCCTCCTGTTCAAGGTTAGCTGCAAAATTCCTTGCCTGTGTCTCAGCTTCCAGAGCTCTTGGTAGCTGTGGCTGAAGGCAATTTCTACCCTGCTAAGGACCTGATGAGAGCAGGTGGTCACAGACCAGCTGTAGGACCCTGTCTCTCCTCTCTGAACATCCCTACCCACAGATTTCTGTAGGGATCTGTATTGCCCTGTCTCTAATACCTCAGGAAAAAGCAGGAACTGTGATGTAGTTACCATCATGTAACTGTACAGGTAACATGTACAGTTCTTTCACCACCAGTGCAACTGCTGTCACTGGCATGAGGACATTGTGTCTGTAAGAAAGCAACCCTTGGACAGAAAATACCTGGGTCAGCTGGGCTCAAGAGCAATGAAGATACGCTTCTCTTTAGGGTTAATAAAGAATGACATTCTGAAGAATAAACTAAGTAGCTATGCCACCATCTCACCTTTTTTTTTCCTTTTCCTTCCTTTAAAATAGGCTGATTATCAGGCTTTTTTGAAGACTCTTTGATATTTTGCTAAATATAGCCTGATAAAAATGGGCACATTCTGTAAAAGAACATGGGAGCAGCTGTGTTTCTCTAGTTAGTGTCCTGTTCGTGAGAGTAACAAGAGAGGGTACTGTGAGAAGAGTGTAAGTAGAGGGTAATGCTTCTCCCAAAATTTTCCCTCAAAAAGCAATGGAAAACCCCCTTTTTTTTTTTTTTTTTCTGTCTGCAAGCTAGGAAACATAATGTCTTCTTCTCCAATTTAGATACAGCAATATCTGTCATCACAAGGTGGGATTGTTTTGATTGATTGCATCAGCAGATGAATGGGAAGATGGGCCGCGCATTTCAGAGAGGCCAGAGTGTCTGTCTGCCTTCCCTCGGGCTAGGACTAGGAGAAACCTCTGCATGAGTGTCCACTGGCTTTCATATCTGATGTAGATATTAATTGAATACCTTGGTACACGTGGCCAGTGAATTGAGCACTGGACACCCAATAGTGTTGGAGTGGATCCAGGATGGCCAAGCAGGTGCTGTGAAAATTACTGAACTCTTGCAGCTTCAAAACCTCTGTGCAAAGTAATGTGGCCCCAAAGTGACATACTGTTTGAGCTGTCAATCTGCAGTGTATATCTTAGTCTGTCAGACTCTTAGAGCATGAAAATTCTCCACTGGGTCAGAGCAAAGATCCATTTACCATAGTTCTTTTCAGTTGTAATATATCTGGTTAAGAGGGTGAGGAAATAGGGCACAGTATTATTGTCCCATGGAATTCTTCATTCTTCAGCGCTGTGTAGTTCAGAGAATGCCAGAAACACAGAAATAACGTTTAAGAATAAATCATGAATGACTCTAAATGGATTTGATTGATGGATTTATTTTTCTAAATTGCTAAATTGCATCTTGCAGCAGGGATTTCCATAGCTTAAGAGTTCATCTGGTAAAGATCTTTTTGTTTTGAATTTGCTAGCTGTTAATTTATGTGATGTTTTTGTATTGAAAAAGGCAAACCTCCACTGTTCCCATTTCACTTAGATTGCTCATAATTTTTTACCTTTCAGTCATTTCTCTTTTTATTTTCTCTTTTTGAATCTGGGGATCCTTAGTCCAGTTTTTCTTCATAGAGAAGCTTTTATATTTGGTTGCTTATCCTCTTTTGATCCATTTATTTATTTGATTTTCTCTGTACCTTTACCAATCCTTCAACACTCTTTTTCTACCTGGGACAACAGCACAGAATCCATTCATGATGTGAATCATTAATTTATAAATTAGTTTAATAATCTCTCTGTTTTCTAATTCTTTCTTATTAATTCAATTTTTCAAACTAATTTTTTCATTTCTACTTAGCATTAAGCAATTGTTTTTGGACAGAACTATTTGTCAGAATCATTTTTTAAGAGGAACTAGCCAGCTCAAATTTGCAAAAAACATAAAACATTTCTTAATGTAATTGCTCAAGTTCATAGAGGCAGAGGACACAGGACATTTCACTATATTATTGTTTGAAACAATAATATGGGATAATTCCTTGGTAAGAATTCCACTGTGGTAAGTTATGAGTTGATGAGCTGGTAATGATAAACACTGGTTAAGATAAAATGCTTGTGAATCCTTGCTCACAAGATGGAACAACTCATACATGGCAAGGCCACCAGAATGTGATGTGCAGATTTGGTAATAAGTTTTGCTGCTGTTTTTCACAGTGTTTAAGAACCCTTAAGTTTACCCTAAACTGGAAGATTAAGACAGTTTCTTAAAAACTTTAAAAGTTGTTTTTTTTTAACGTAGAAAAGTGTAAAGGAAAGGTATGCCTACACAGTTGGAAGGGATGAAATTTGCCACCTGTGATAAAAGTTCTGTGTTGAGTCTTCAAGATTTGCATTACTGGAATTTTACTAAATTCAATTCTTTTGCATTTTTTGTGGCTATGTGAAAAATTAAGAGTCACATGTAGTAGCAAAAGGACTATTTTAAGTGTTTATTCAAGTATGCATGACTGAGCAAAGGAATTTATGTTGTGTAGGGTCTAAAAAAGATTTGGAACTTATCTATAGTGTAAGTGGTATAAACTCCTATTAAAAGGAGATATTGTAGATGAATAACAAGTTGTTGATTTGACCTGTTTAGTACATCCCTATGGGAGGAAGACATATAAAGAAATTGCTAGTGTGGAATTTAGATAATTTCTAAATCGCAGTTTACAGTTGCCAGGAAACCTCTGGTTTTCAAGATGTGTTTCATGATAGGCTAAAAGAGCTTTTCCCCTTCAAACTATAGACAAGGATGAAATTATCTCCTGCCTGATTGCTTGAAGATCTTTGTTCATCAGGTTTCCTCAACTAGTTAGGTCTGCCTGTCAAAATTTTGATTGAAACCCTTGATATTTTTATTCCACTGGGTTATTTAGATCATATGAAAGACAGTGTCAATGATCTTTTACTCTTTACATTGCTCCTATAAGAACAAGAATTTACTCTTCAGTAATTTGCAAGGATAAGTTCTTTAACTGAACTCAGTATTTACAAAAATATAGTATTGTTTGAATAACCTGAACTCTAAATTTTTAAACCCAGTTCATTTTCTTGCTCCTATCTGGACAATAATTTTCTATTAGTTTTGATAATGAAAATTATTTTGGTAGCTATTTATTTTCAGAAATATTTCCTCTTCCTCTTATTATATTTAAAGTTCTTGAGTACTGTCTGATTACTCCCTATGCTCAGAAAGGCATACCAAAGAGAAAAAAGTAATCCCTGGACCAGTAAATTTATTTCTGGGAAATTTACGCTATAAAACCAAGCTATTTTTAATGCTTCCCTCTTCTCTGAAGCTTTCTTAAACATTCATGTAATGCTGACTTTGCACCAACTATTTAATTGATTTCTGTTATAGACCAATATTACTTCCTTAATATTTAGCTTAAGTTCTTGCTCTTGCTTTAAGACAACAATATGAAAGACATTGCTCCAGACCTTGTCTTCTCTTAAGAGATTAGGAAGCCAGGTGATTGAATAAGCATGATATTAAGAAAAGAAAAACGTGTACAGAATTTGTGGGCTTTTGGTAAGCTTTAGGAAAAATTGAAGTTCTATGTCTGCAGCAATATTTTTCTTGTCTTCTTGGAAACTTTAATCTCTCAAAAAATAAACAAGATGTTTCTCATGACTATACAAAATTACAGAGAAATTCTGTTCAGTATACCTTCAATGATTAACAAATCTGTGATTTTTTTAAACTGCAAAGTGCTCAGTCTTTTATACCAGGCTGCAGACATGTCACTTCAATGATATCTTTAGACTTTGGAAACAAAATTACACAGCAGAAGGATGACACATACGGAGCTGATCACAGAACAGTGGTTCAGTAAAGTCAGGACCACATGATCTGCCAGAAGCTGACCTCATTTCTGAATGCTTCTAAATTATATGAATGGTTTTGAAATGAGTTTGGAAAAATAGCTATATGCAAATTCAATTTTTGTTGTCTTTTTTCTCCATGCTTTATATTTTTACTGATTCTATTTTGTTTTTTTTTAAATGAACTCCATGCATTACATTTTAGAGCAAACAGCTGCAATTGTTTGTCTTTAGACAATGTGCTCTACTGTTAAATCACACATCTGTTGTGCTCATAATGTCATAATGCAAATGATAACTCTTAGATCTATTAATATAGTGAGCAAGATATCTCTATTTAAAAATAAAATTTATTGTTTGTATATTTATGTTTTCTGAGGAAAGAGGAACAATTATCTTCCCACTCGTTTATGACTTTCCTCTTTTCTACTGTGAAAGCCACAACATATAGCCATAATTAAAGAATATTCAAGGCCCAAGTGGAAACTATGTCCGGGAGCCCCTTCTAAATTTAGATTTCAAAAACATAGCTGTAGAAAGGGGCTTTTCCTCCTTCGGGCTATTCAGCAAACCTCCATTATTTCAGTAACATTGATAGATGTTTAATGCAAGTTAAAGGGAATGCAACACACTATAAAGAAAAGATTTAAAACCTTAAATGAAGGAAATTCTTGCCTAGAGCAGTTCTCAGCTGACTTTGGTATGTCAGAATGCTTGGTCCTTGTTTTAGTCTTTTGAAGAACATTTCTGGATGAAGTGGAGCCACAAATCACCGACATTCAATCAAAGCACAAGGGAGAGGAACTACACCCCTTCCCACTGTCCTGCCTTTCTCATTGTGCCTGCAGTCCCAGTCCAGCAGCCACTGTGCTCCCAGCAAAATCCAAAATGGATTCATTTACACCAGTCTCTCCTTTACTCTTTTAGATGTTTTGCTTGCCACTAGAAAAGGAAAGAAAGAGAGAAGGCACAGTCATGCAGATGCTGCCTCTACCTGCTGACCTCAGGGAGTTTCCTAATGCTACCATGAACTGCTTTCTTATTGATCCAGCTGCAATGCCAGTTAATGCTAAAATGATAGTTAAATCTCCATGTCATACCTAGATTAGAAAAATTGACAAATTCCAACTCCCATATCTGTGTAAGGCTGAGCCTGTGGTAGGACTCAGTCTCATTCAACACTTTAGTGAGGAAAGGGAGGAAATAAAATTCATGGGAGATCTTCAGGAGTGCATCAGAAACAGAGGTAGAATTGAAACATATTATAATCTATGCTTCTCATTTTCACACTTACCTTGAAAGTCCTGACTGTCTTGTTGTACAGCCTGCTGGAGGCAGATGCTAGTGCTGACCTGGAACACAAACAGCCCAACTTTTTTCATGGTTTAACAAATATAGAAAAAACACTTGGCAAAAATTAAAAGTGGTAATGAAAATTCACATTTCTCTAGTTAACATAAAGACTTTTTTTCTTTTATCCTTTATGTTGTGTCTTTGTAAGTACTTACACCTGCTTGCAGGGTTTTTTTGGGTAATATTTGGTGGGGACAGCTGGGACTAGCAAAAGCTTAGGTTGAATGATTAAATAATTAAATCCTTTAAAGAGGTAAGGAACAGACTGGGGTTAATGGCACGTGTGGAAATGGAATCTTTCCGTGTTGTGCCCTGCCATTCTGAACGGCTGTTTTTTTCTTCTGCTTTTTTGCAGCTTCTGTTCAGGCAAACCTTGTTCTGTGCCATCAAAACTGCTTAGTGAATTATTTGTGATTTCTCCTTGTACTGGTTTTGGCTGAGATAAAGTTAATTTTCCTTATAGCACTTCCATCAGTGCCATGTTTACACAGAGGTGGGGTCTTTTCTGTTTCTCAGGCTGTCCTGACAGTGAGTAGGCTGGGGGTGGAGTGTGTAGGATACTTGGGGAAAGCAGCTCTTTGCAGGCAAGTCTGATTGATATTGTTCTTCCAAACCCATAACTTTACCATGCAAGTGATTCATTAGCTATCACAGAGGAAGCTTTTCTTCCTGCTCAAACAGAACAAGTGCCTGGGGTATAAAATACACCTTGCAAAGTCAGCAGCTGGAGTCACCCTTGGGCTTTGTGGGCTGGTGCTGTGTGCTCTTCTCCCATAGACCCCTACGAACTGGCTTATCACTGCTTACTTGTAATCTGTCAGGGGCATTAGAAAGCCATAAAAAGAAAAGTTCAGCTGTTGGGGGCAGTTCAAAGTGTGTGAGTTTGCTATGAGAATTCCTGCTCATCCCAGCTAAGCAGGAATGATAATGAATTGCCTCATGCCCTCCATGGCTCTTAATAACAAAAGAAAATGACACTTTTGAGAAAAGATGGTTGCAGTGCTTCAACCATGTTACAAAAACATGGGATGTAGACCCTTCCCTGGGGATCACATCTATCTGTAATCTTCTGTATGTTTGTACGACTCAAGAGGCTGTATTTATATCTTATTGACACTATCTATAAGGCGCTCCTTTCTATCAGAAGAACTATTATCTAAATGGAAGCCTATTCAGCCTCATCCATTCTGCAACTTTGCAGAGGTACTAAAGAGTGTTTTGTGTAATTGTGACAACTTCAGACCTTCCTTCTCATCCCTGAGGGGATGCATTGCACTTTTAATGCTAAGATCAGTGAGTTTCTTCATCTGCATTCTCTCACTAAAAAACCCCCAACATGTTCTTAAACAGCATTCAAATGATTCCTAGCAAATTTAGATGTGAATAGTAACATCTGCTTTAAACTTTGGTTGCAGGTTCCATTTAAGAGTTTTAAATAATCTTAAAAAACTTTAGTAAAATCAATCACACTGCATTTTTTTTTCAGTTAAGTGTTACTAGTGTTGATTTCTCCTTGGTTGGAGGAGCTGCGGTACTCTCCTGGAAATCTAAACAGACCTTTGCCTCTAAAATTGGTTGCAAAACTGATGCAAAACCAACAAGTGCATGTCAGTGTTAGAGCCTGAGCATACCTGAAACAGAACAAACTTCCTCTGATTCCATCCCTGAATGCAGCAGCAGTGGCACAAAGAACAATTTTACTTCACTAAAATCCTGTTTCAGAGTTTCCACCTTAATACACAGAAGACTCTCTAAAGTTGTCACAGAAGACAGATCTTGTCATGCTTACATCATTTTACTGTATCCAGGTGATCATCTAGGAATTAATAAATAATGTGCTCCAAATGAATCCCATGTTTCTTCCCTTAAGCCACTCTGATACACTCTCATCTTTATTAAGTAACCCAATCTTATTAAAGATGGCATTATATATAAGGTTCAAAGGAGGATATTCAAAAATTACTTTTATCAATTGTTTCTGTGGCAAAAATTTGATACAGAAAGAAAAAATTATTTTGCTGACCTTTGACAGTAAATTTGAATAATTGACAGCTCATAAGTTGTGAAGTTTGGGTATTTTAAAGCTGACACATTCTCTTAATTATTTGTCAAACAGCAAACTAGCAGCTAGGTTTTGAGTCATTTGACTTTGTAAGATTTTGTATACTCAGGTGTTCATAGTGTGGGGACTACTGGGGTGGCTTCTGTGAGAAGCTTCCAGAAGGATTGTGTATGGGAATAATTCAGTGAGGTGTTTTTGGCAACTCAGACAAGCCTCCTTCATCCTGAGAGAGTCTTTATGCCATTGGTCCATTTCTGGGTTCCTCACTTAATTAAAAAGTGAATGGTTATTTGAAAAAAAAAAGTGAGATTTACACTCTATATGAGAATTTTGTCTCACTTTTGACATGTAGTCCACTGTGGATGACCCATTTATTGTCAGTGATCAAATAACCCTTTGTATTAATTATCTTTTTGCTTTATAACAATTGAGCTCACCACGCAGTTTCTTTAGTGAATAAACTGATGTAATGTTGTCACCATTGCTCTGTCAGAAATGGTGATACAGATCACAGGCTGAAGGTTTCCCTGGTCTGATTACTCTGACATAATCAGAATGGACAAGAGGAAATACCTGACCAAAGGAAACAGACTGTCAGAAGTCCTCAAGAGCCGAGATTATTCTTTGTTTTGTGTTGCGAACCAAATGTGGGATTCTGCAGGTAGAGCTCTTCTGAAAATCTGGCATTTTTATGTATATTTCTCTTGCTTACAATGGAATTTGAGATGTCTTCTTTTGCTTTTTCTCCCATCTTTCTTTCCAGCTGTTTATTTTCAGAGTGACTTTAAATTTGCTGTTAAACAATCTTGCTTCCACTCTGATGTAATACTACATCAACTAGAACACTATTTCTTTTTAAACTTCTTAAGCACTCTAGTAATCCAAACATTACTAATAAAAACTTAAAGACCTAAATTATTACCCTTGAGGCCCGACAGCATTCTTTACCCAATCCAATGGTTTAGATAAAGAAAGGTGAAAATAATTCCCACAAAGCACTGGAAATGTTAGCTTTTGCTCAGACATCACATTACCACACACCATCTTACACTCTGAAAAATGCAAGGAGAATTATACAGGACACACACATCTTTTTACTCTAATTTCAAATTAAATTTGATTTGACCTCCCTGGCATTTGTGAAAATAGTGATTTAGGCCCCACAGTTCAATCAGAAAACAGTGTTGTAACAAATTGTTAATTCTTTTAACGAATTTAACTACTTTAGGTCAAAATGAATATGGCAATATGATGTCCACATGCAAGCATGTGCATGGAAAGCTAATGAAGTCTATTCTCAGATTTGCCAGCTATTATCCTCAATTTGCATTTGGCTATAGTAATACAGTTCCAACTATATCAATGTCTGTCAAGCCATCTTGCTTTACAGTTGATATAGCACTAGCTCCATGATAAGCACAAAGTTAATGTATCCTGGATAATAAGGGTTTTTTTTTTTTTTTTGGTGTCTGATTTACTATCCTGTCCCATCAATGTTTTTCATGGCTGTTTAGCTTGACTAATGACTTCCAAATGACCACAGAAGACAGAAGTCTCCCTGGGTGTCACAAAGTGTGGGGGAGTTAATTTCAAAAAGCCTGTCTGAATTGCACTAATGCAACTATTTGACCTGTGTGTATCCTTGGGGCAAAATGTGTTCAAGCAAAAGGTAGTAACAATAAATAGGATTTAAAATTGAAGTTTTATTGTTTTTTTAGAAGTGAAGTTCAGTTAAAGGACTTTTCTTTTTTTTTCCAGGTCCAAAATTGGAAAACTGCTGCCAGTCTCATCCAGCCTTGGTTTGGTACAACCTGCTCTCCAGGGCTTCTTGAGAAGGAATCCTTTATAATATTTTTAGGTTTTTTACACATATATCACAAACCCAAATGACTGCTCTGTGCTTTAATTTATTTTGCCATGATCCTATTTATTCTTATTTTAATTATGGTTTAAATAATTTTGCAGTGATTTTGTTCTGCATTAATTTTGATTTTTTTTACTATTACCATAAAGTATATGTAACCTGAGGGGAGGATTATTATCAGTGGACCTTATTTGCACAGAAGAATCAACAAAATCTATAGTTCTGGTGCATAGACCCAGTGTATTAGATTAATGTTGAACATTGTCATTAAATTCCCAAGGTATCCTTTAGTTTGCCTCTAAAAATTTGTAGCGAGTCTAGAAATGAGAAAAGACATGCCATTGAGATTATTTTTTTCTCCTTTTAGATAAATTTTTAGATGAAGTAGGCATGAAGTTTAGACACTGAATCCTCAATACTGGATTTTTTAATACTGTTGTTAAAACCTAGAAAATGGTGTGGTCATTAATTAGAAGATAATATTTTTCCCACTGGTTAATGTGAGCTTCAGGGTCCTTTTCAGTTATTCTGCTGGTAGGACATTAGACCTGAAGGATATCAATATTTTAGCTCATATCTTTTGAGAATGAATAATTTTGATGCAGTATTACACATTTGTCACCTAAATCTGGTTACTTGCCAAGACTGCATTCTTAATGTCATGGTTTCAATATTAAATATAGATTAATTTTGTCAATTGTGATGTTGACAAATTTAATTGACCGTAATTGTCAAAATTGCTGGTCATTAATTTATTCTCAGATTTTCTGTGTGAAAATATAAACCTGCAAAAGTGTCATTGTCAATTATGGTCCATTTGAAGTGACCTAATTAGCATTGTGTGATGAACCAACACATGGAAAAGCAAATGGGAGGACATGGTAGGGAGATAATTGAATGTGACATGAATACTAATACTGACTTTATACTATTTGAATCATTAAAACACTGTCCAATGAAAAGTACTTAATTTAATTTCACGTTTTTATTTGCTAGAACAGCACAGAAGGATAATGAAGAACACCTGAATTCTTTCCACTGGAACAAACATTTGCCAGGACAAATGGAATAACTGAAATAAAAATGGTACCCCAGTTTTATTTAGCAGTGAGAAAACTGGTCAATATTCTCTAGGATTCTGACTTACTGCATTATTTTCCAGCATTTTCCAGACACAAGCCATTCCTGGAAAGGAAACAATTGATTACAGACTCATTTTGCACAGGTGAGTGAACATCAAGAGAGGAGGAAATCTAGAAGTCACGTCATTGTCTAATCACTAATGCCATGAACCTTAAATCATTATACCAACAGACAACTGCAAGAGCTCAACATTTACTTAAACCTTATTAAATACCAGATCACTGCCACTGAGCCCACTGAATTCATTGGGCACTGTTTGGTTTTGTCTCTTGTGTGAGCTGCGTTCAAGACTGGGTCTGTCCAGGATCAGTGTTTAAGAGCCAAATACTCTAAGCCTTTCTGTCTGATGCATATAATCCTCCCTGAGACTGAATTTGTAAAGAGAAAAGGAACAAGCATCTTTGGAGGCGTTTATCTCTTGTTGGACTTGAACCCCAATAAATGTAATAATTGCTTCATAGGCAGTGTCTCCTACTGGCTGAATGCTGGCTGGGTGAACACTGTCTGGGTGCTGCTCTTGGTGCGCAGAGGCTTGTAATAAACCTTTCAGACTCTGACTTAAAACTGCATTTTCACTCTGTGCTGCGGGAAGGGGAAGTACCCTCTGGGATGAGTAGTATGCAAGGTCAGGAGCACAGGGAGTGCAGAAGTTAAAAGATTGAAGAAGACTTGGAGGAGAAGCCGGAAAAGATAAGACAAGACATGAACAGAAAGGTCTTTACTGTACTGAACTTAAAACCCTTCTGCTAAAAAAAGTGTGTTAAAAATGTTTATAGAGGAACAGAGGGAAATTCCTTAAACTGCTTTTGTATTGACATATTTAGAGCAAAGCATCACTGTTTTTCTTCTACTTCACATGGTGAACTTGCCCCTATATGTTCTATTCTGGTTACACTCATTTGTCATTAAAAAATCTAAGTTGCATTTGCTTTGAAAATTGAATGTAATGACCCACACACTAACACAACTAGAAATCCTATGCATCCACTTAAGGCCTCTGCATATAAGGAGGAAAATATAGAATACACTCTTTATATGCATAGCTTTTGTACAAATATTGAAATTAAACTTGGGTTTAACTGCAAGTTTTCAAGACTAAATTGTTTATTCTGCCTAAAACACATAGTTGTCATATCTCTGATACTCCAAAGCCAGAACCATTTATTCTGCAAAAGGTTTTTCAGAGAACTAATTATAACATCAAGTGGGGTGGTGCTCAAAATAGAATGAATGAGAAATAATGAGAAAAATGAATCCAATAATTATTTAAAGTAGTGGGTGTTAGCTTCTCCTCTGATCCTGTGGTGGTGGTAGCTGGGAGTAGCTTCAAAGTAACAATGCACATTCAGACATTGAGGACATTTTCATTCTTCTGTTCACAATTTACTGCATTACAGAAATCTGGTAGATTTAGTCTGTTTTTCAATTAGAACAGCCACTTACACATGTAGTGCAAAGCTCTCTGTACTGTTGTACTGGTCAACAAAAGACAATGATTAAATTCTGAAAAAGCACTAGATGAAACTGCTACTACAATAGGCATCAGTAATCAGAGGCATAATCACGTTCTACTGGAAATCTGTAGCTGTAAAATGAACAGAAATTCACATTCAGCTTTGAAGTCCATTTTCATGCAAAGATCAAATAGCTGTCATATTTATTCCTCAGTTTTGAAGTGTAAATGTAAACCAATTCAGCGACAAGGAATTATTTACTGTACCTCTGTGGAACAAGCATTGTCCAGAAAAAGCAACAAAAATATTTCTCTGCAATTGTTAGAATTTTGGAGACAACCACATTTGATGTGAGAAAAAGACACCAAAGTGATTGCTTTACAGGTGTTCTATGAGATGGCATATCCCTGGAGCACTGAGCTGATGGTTTCAGGGTTTCCAGTGCCTGAGTAGCTCAGTGCTGCAGCAGCAGATATTTGATTGAACGGACTTATGATGTAACTCCTTGACCTGAAGATCAAATATATAATTGTGAGCATGCATTTAGTAAGTCCAGGTCCAAACAGCCTGCAAACTGTTGTACCAAGCACCCTTACACCTCTCTTAGCTGCCAGCCTTCACTGGAAAGAGGGCATTTCCAGTGGCCTTTCCAGCACAACTGCATACATGTTGCTCAGCTTCTGCAGTGCGCAGAAGCATTTCTCAGCTACAAACATGGCATAAGGCCAGATGGCTACACCTCATGAGAGGCAAACAGGGCTAGGTGAGAGGGAAGGAAGTGCTAGTACATTTATGGACAAGGGAAAGATGAATTTTGATTGATTTTTTTTAAATTTAAAATGGTCCTACTGAAACCTGGCCTTTCAACTCATAGAAAAACATACATGATAGTAACAGAGCAGACTTTGTTTAACACTTTGAAAACAACCTCTGACAAAGTGCCTACTCAAAAACCTATTTATGAATGAGGTGTCTCAACATACCCAAGTTATCTATTTCAGTAGTTGAACCCTTTTAGGAAAGAGCATTGACTGAGAAGTTTCTTTGACTGTTTTGAGTGAGACTTACTTGAGCATAACAGGTTTTTAATCCATAAAGAGAATTTTTTTTTCCAAGCAAAATAGGGCGCCCCTACTCAGAATTGCTATCAGAATTGTTCCCAAGCATGCACTTCATCATTAACTACCTAACTGTGTGTTTAAGCTATCTATCTATGCTATAGCACCAGCAGGGAGGGTCCTGGTTGATATGGACCAAAACCATGCTGGGGAACATGCTAATGACTTAAGCACCGTGCACGACTGCTGGGCAGTGCTCAGGATCATGCCCTGCTCAGTTTCCTAGCATAGGAAAGGCCTTGGAGGTGCTGGACCAAACTATCAGGGGAAAACCAGCAGGACTGATGAAACAAGGGTAAGAAATTGAGTCAGCTCTGTGTCACCACTCTGCTAACAAACACCTTAATTACAGAGGTGTTAATAGCTTAATGGGACACAAAGCAGGAGGGAAATAGTTGAAAGCTTTCCTTAGAAACTTAGTCCTTTGAAATCAACATTAAAAAGTTCTGTTAGGACAATTTATATAGTTTTTCTGAAATTGTAAATGTGCGTGTTCAGGATTTTGAAAGTATGTTTTACTGTAATAATTAGTCCTTTTAAAGAATGCTAAACCATAAAATGGTTGATAATAAATGTGAAAATAAATCTGCTTCAATCGACCTTAGCCAATATTTCATTGATAATCTCTCCATGGAAAAAAAAGGAGTTCTTCAATATTGATCATTCAAAGAGAGATTGAGAGAGATTACCAAAGAATATTCTCTTTTTTATCATAAAGTCTCATCAGAACCAGAGGAGAATTTCCTACTAAACCTTGCTAATGAAAAATCGCAGCATCCCCTGGTGTACTGATATGTACATAAGACTTTCTTGCAGGTGTCTTCTGCAATAACCTGGTTGCTGTTGCATTATGTGTCCTGGACTGTTCAGACCTGGAAATGTCTTTTAAGTTCTTAGCAAACAAAAAGCACTGTAAACAATTCAAAAGCAGGCACAGGTTCATAGATTTTTTTCTGGTTGTGATTTTATACATCCATGTCCTGAATGGCAGATATAGAATGGTCAAACTATAAGTGTCACCTATTAAAGTGATAATTAAAATTCCACAAAGCTTGTGCAATAGACTTCTAGATACAACTATATTTTCAATAAATGATATCTCTACCAGTGTTAAAGCAAACTAAGGACTTGTGCCTCCTTCAATTTATGATTAAGCTGCAGTGTTGTGAGATCAAGGCAGTTTTAGGCAATTGAAGACTAGCTTCAACCAGGCAAAGATGTAGTCCTGAATTTACTCAAACCATTCTTGCCTAACAGAAATCAACATGAAAACTTTAAAAATAATGAGACTCAAAAGGATTCCAATTACTTATATCCCACAATTCCAGATGATAAAAACAAACTGCGATAGAAATTCTAGATTTTAATATAATATAAATAGAAAGATGGACTAGATAAAACCAGCTGAACACTAGTCTGTCCTCAAGACCTAACAGGGAAGTAATAATATGCTTTTGAATATGTAGCAATGACTTTTGGCAGATATGCCGTATACAATTCCATACCATGGAAAACCATTGAACATGATTGACTATTTAATCCATTTCTGGAAGAGCATCACTAAGGGATGCTTATATGGTTAGTATATATAGTGTATTATATAGTTTGCCAGAATGACACAGGACTGTCAAAATGCTGGTTGCTGCAGCACTGATATCTAGTTAGCTTCCTATATCCAGCTGCAGTAAGTATTTTAAAAGTTATGTAAAAAATTTGCTGATACTTGCTGCAGATTTTCTTCTGCCAAATAGATATTCTGATTATATTAATATAATTGTTATACTAATTTGTCCTAAGCAAGAATACCTTAAAATACAATGGAGAATCATAGCTGTAAAAACACCAGTTTTATAAATATAACAAAAATAAAATGCATATGGAAACATTTTTTAATTTGTTATTATTTCCTTAGATCTTGTTAGATATTTATATATAACTTTTTTCAACAGATAACCTTATTTCATGATTTTACGTAAGTTTGTTCCATAAATACAATATTGAAAGTGTAACACTGGATGGGCTGATAATATTCTGATCAACAAGTCGTTTGGTAGAATCACACAAGCTTTATGTCACATCCAAATAAGGTAATACTCAGTTATGTCAATGGATTGAGCAGAAAATGGCAGATTTATACAAGTTCTGTAGACAGAGCATTGATAGTACAAAAGAAACTATATGAAACATTATAAAGAATACTGTTTACATAAAGAGTGATGGGTGCCATGTATTAGAAACAAAATTTCAACTTCTCCACCATCCTTGTTCTATGCACTTTTTCATGAAAAGAAAGACCATAAGGTCTTATAAAGAATATTCCCACTTTCTTTTCACTTCTGAATATCCCCAAGCATATGATACAATCAACCTGAAGTTTCCCCTCTAGCACTTCTGAATTCCCTGCTGCCTCACACCACATAAACTAAACAATGTAAAGATGATTTTAATAGCTTCTGAGTCCACTTCCTGACATTAATTTTACTAATTAAAAGGCAGAGTTAACAAAGTTAAAAATGTAAGTAATATCATGCACACATGCAAACATTTTCACGTGGTCTGTGTGTCACCATGGTCTCTGTTTTCCTGAGAAACTGTCCTTTTGGAAATCATGTATAGCACAGAAGGACTCAAGAAGGGGTATAGGCAAGGCATAATGGCCACCTGCCATTTCAGCTGCCTAAATTCAGTGCTCATATCCCCATCCTGCCAACCAAGTTGATACATTGTCCTGGAAATGCTTAAATGCATATGCAATTATTTTCATCCCTTTATGACTTAGGTATCTAAATTCTGTCCCTAGACCTATACAGTCATATAATGATGTCCTCATTCTAAGACAGTTTTCTGTTACCTTTGTCTTCAAGGCCTGCAGAGAATCATAAAATATGCCTGTATGTTGCTGGTCTCATTTTGGAGGCTCAATCCTTCTCAGAGAAGGATTTTTTTTAAAGTAAGTAGCAGTCCAAAAACACTCAGGCAAAAATCTATAGAGACTGGGGTTGAAAAGCCTTCTGTAAAGGGACCTGAATTAATGTCTCACAAAGTTGCATGAAATGTGGAAAAAGTGCTGTCACAGCTTTGAATTGCCCCACTTTGCCTCTTTCCCCAGTAAATCCTCAGACATGATCCTGGGGATGAAGAGCTTGCAGACCTTTCAGGCACTTTATAAAAATGCTCTTCAATAGTAAGGGACATAGTTTCTTGCTTAGTCACTGGAGTGTGGGACATGTCTTTGAAGGATTTCAAATGGAAGTCCCACCCACCTTTCCACCTTACCAAACAAGGTGCAGTCAGGCTCCCCTACGTTTGAGGATTTTATAACTTCGAAGAGCTCTCTTTCTTAAAATTCCTTTAGGACCTTATATATGTTCTTAACATTTTTTCACTGGATACTCCTGTGCTGATTTTGTGGCTCCCATTTGCTGATGCCTAGTCGTAACAAAAAGTAATTTGAAGAGTACTTGAATCCAAACTAGAGGTTGTGAGCCCTGCTGATTAGGTACCAAGAAGAGATCGTACAATACTAAATTCTTGTGGAAATTGAGCTCTATACAGTAAAGAGCAAGTGTTAGAGAAATTTCCAGTTGGAAGCCAATAATGCTGTGAACAGGCTGTGAATACCATATTCAAACTGTGTCTGGGACCTCTACCTGAAGAATCAGGTTAAAAAGTCGAATAAAATGCTTTGCTTTCAGTCACCAACCAAGATTGGGGTGTGTGGAAAAAATAACTTTCAAAATTTAACTAATGACTGTATCATTCATAAACAGCTAAAACTAAGGGTAGATGGAAAACTTTAATTCTCGGTTGCATAATTTTGGAAGTGCTGGTTTTGTGAGTTTTTCAAGCCTTTTCAAGGTAGTTTTCTATGTGTGTACTAGCATGTATACAATATCAACAGTCCTCTTTGGCCTGTCATGTAAATTTGTTTCAGAACAGGGATTTTAGTATTACAGCAGAAAAAAATTGTTATTTATTTTGTATGATTTAAAAGTCATGTCTGATTTATTTATTCCATTGCTCTGGCAGGTTGTTAGGCCTTTCCTAAGCTTCAGTGTTATGTCCAATGACATTGTCAACTGTGTCAGGACCTAAGACAAATTGTTCTTATTTTATCTGCTAGTACCCCTTCTTATGATTTAAGCAGCATTATGTACCAGAGGGAGCAAGCACTGACCAGAAAAGTTGCAAGAAATATTTGCATGGTGTCTAGGATTAGTGAAGTTCCTTCCTCATACAAAATCCATGTGTCCATTTAAATCTTAATTTACCATCTGAAAGGTGACAGGGCCAAGAGGAGTAACAGACATGTGAGTCCTTCCAGGAACCTGTCTGATGGGCAGCAATGGGGTTCCTCCTGTCAAGTGAGGCACAGAGTTGCCACTCACCTGAAGCTTACTCTTTGGTTTCCAACAGACATCCTTGATGATGCCAAACACTCTTGTAGCCTCAGCAAAGATTTACATTATCTCAAGTTAGCTGACAGAGTCCACCTCTGGCAGCAAAAGGGCCATTTAAAAAATAACAGCGCAATACAAGTCTGCTTTTCTAGGCCTGATGCTCTGGCTGGCACAGAGCCCTGAAGCAACTTTCTGGATGGCTATTACAAGGATATCACACCTCTGTGAGGTTACACCAGGTTTTTGTAGAATATCAAACCTACTTCCAGGGGTGGTCTTCCATTCTAACTGGCTTTCAATGGCCTGAAATACAGAGAGGCTTAGGTTGAGGATCCAGTTGAAGAGCTGCAGTGCCCTCTTGGTGAATTATTTACACTGAGACAGAACCTGTCTGCACAGAGGACAGAGTACTCAGGGCCCAGATTTAAGTGAGTCATGACAATCACCACAGATTTCACCATCATCTGCTCCTAATGAAGAAGCAACAAAGTTCTTTGTAGTAGTCCTCTCGTATATATGGACTTGTCTGTCTGTGTGTACCTGTATGATTGAAAAAGCCAGAGAAAACAACTGTTCCACTGCACATACTTCTGGCCTGAATAAGAGGACAAGAAAGGGTTAGGAGGAATGGTACAGCATACAAAAATGGCAGATGGAGAAAAAAGGAGGAGGAGAAAGAAAGCTGGGAATATAAAAGAGAGACTGTGAGAAAAAAATGGCACAAATCTGCAACAGTGGATCAATATACAAAAGTGGGAAAATAATCCAAGCCTATATGGTAGTAGGTCTGGTAGTGATATCTTTTCCTTCTAGTCTTCTCTTTTTTTTGGATCTATCTAATGCCTACTTTCCTTTTTATATCCACCAGGATGAGGGGAAGATACCTTCTGATGTGCAATGGTCCTGGAAGAGACCAGAAGTCTGAGGCTTTGGGAGGAAAAAAGCTGACCACTGATGGATTCCAATTTTAATTTCCCTGTTTCCTCAAAAACCTTTGAAACCTTCCAAGCAGGCATTTGTGCTTTTGCTGGGATCCAGGTCTTTGGACAACAGGCAAGTTTCTTAGTCCATTCAGCAAGCAGAAAGACTGCCAGCCAAAAAGTGTGATAAACAGAAACCATCTGTTTAGTGTTCAGAGTGTATATTTATTTGTATCCCTATCTCATTGCAGTTGGTATCAACTGTAAGCAGGAGCACCAAGAATTTTTGCTGTTTTTAGGATCCTTTTCCTTATGATTCATTGCTTTGAGGATCTCTGCTTGTCTTAGGCTCTAAAAATGAGCAGACAGCCCAGGAGTCCCATGTTTTGCCCTTCCCATGCTTGTAAAGTATCAGTACAGCTATCTAATCTTTCTCCAGAGTCTCCAAAATGTTCTGCTTTGACTTCCCTATAACTGCTATACTTGGCCTTGTACTCTGAAATGCAAAGAAAGGTCTCTTTGACATACAATAGATAAAATAGGTGAAGGTCAAGATGGCCAAATTAATCAGCAGAATACAGAGCAGGTGTCCCTGATGGGTGGCTGTGATAACAGTGGTCCATTGGACAACCTTCATCCTAGTAAATGTCCCCAGTGTCCAGACACTACCCGCTGATCCACCACTCTCCACTGGAAAATATGCATCATTCCATGCTCCTTCCCTTTCTCCTTTCACGTTATCTACACTGAAGCTTCACTCCAGAGTTGGTTTGCCTGGTTTAGAAATGGATAATGAGACAGAAAGATGTTAAATGGGACTACATCCTAGGTTTGTGGGAATTTAAATGAAAATTCTAAGATAAGAAATACAGAAATGAGAACAACTGCTTCTGTATTATCCTCAAATGCACACATCCATGCTGGTGGATGAGAGGCTGGAGATGAGCCGGCAGTATGTGCTTCCAGCCCAGAGATCCAATTGTATCCTGGGCTGTACCAAAGGCAGTGTGGCCAGCTGGGTGAGGGAGGGCATTCTGTCCCTCTACGCTTCTCCAGGGAGACCCCACCTGGAGTGCTGTATCCAGCTCTGGGGAACTCAGTACAGGAAGGACATGAACTTGTCCAGAGTAGGGCCACCAATGGGATTAGTGAGATGGAGAACCTCTAACATGAGGAAAAGCTAAGAGAATTGGATCTGTTTAGCCTAAAAAGAGAAGACTTCAGGGTGACCTAATTGTGGCCTTCCAGTACCTGAAGGGAGCCCACAAGAAAGCTGGAGAGGGACTTTTCACAAGAGCATGTAGTGACAGGACAAGCAGGACTGGCTTCACACTTAAAGGGAGCAGGTTTAGATTAGATACTAGGAAGAGAAATTTTGCTGTGAGGGTAGTGAGGCATGGGAACAGAGTTGTCAGACAGGTTGTCCAGAGAAGTTGTGGATGCTCTGTCCTTGGAGATGTGCAAGGCTAGGCTGGAAGGGGCTCTGAGCAACCTGGTTTAGTGAAATGTGTTCCTGCTCATGGCAGGGAGCTTGGTCTTGAAGGTTCCTTCCAGCCCACATCATTCCATGATTCTATGAAAAGAAATAAATATATTTGGAAGAGGAAATGTGGCTCTAATTTCTAGTTCCTTAGCTGGCTAAGTAAAGCAGTGCAAAAGAAGATGGTGAGGATTTTGAAGGAAGATACATCTTATATGGTTACACTTGAGTGAGACTCTGAGCAAAATTCCAAGAAACTACTTTTATATTAACAAAGTGGCTGTTGTTGACAAGTGGAGCATGTGGTGGAAGGAGATTGTTGTCAGTGTAAATGGTGGTTACTGGAGATGGGCTGTCACTGAGATAAAAATGAGGTGAAAAGGCTTCAGTTGGTGAAAAATGACATTGGCAAAATTGGTTTGTTTCAATTGAGGGGGTACAGTGGGAGTCCCTAGCTGTCAGGACATGCTGCTGTTCAGTGGAGTGGGTTATCAGACAAATTTTTCATTTGTTGTATATTCTGCTAAGGACACAGATAATACCATTAAGCCTATCCATGAAAAGCCAATAGAAATATTTTTAAGTCATCATTGAGAGTGCCGCTGTGCACTGTCCTTGTTCCACACACACAGCTCTCAGTGATGTCAGCTCTTCACAGATCTAGCGTGGTTTGTGACCCTGAAGTTTTATCCTTTCCATGTTTCGAGTGCATTACTTATTGGACAGTGAAAACAGCCAAAAGCCTTAGCTTCTTTGGAATTAGAAATCAGAGGCATTATTGGGAGACAATCAGAAAGTAAGGGCAAGGCACCTTAGAAAATGCTCAGATTTAGCCTGAATCAAAAGATGGCTGTCTTTGCCATTCTGTTTCACATAAATGTGTCAAACAAAACCACTGGGTATAAGCAGAAACGCACACCTGCACCCCAGCTTGTTGGCATTCAGAGCCAACCGTGGAGGAAGCAGTGGCTGGGGACTGAACTTCTCATTCATCCCTTTGAGGAGCTTCCCTGCATTACTGTTACGTCTTCTGTGGAAAACGGACACTTCTGTGCTGAGGAAAAATTCTCAAGCATTTTTTTTTTCACAAGTTTTAAGTTCATTTTGAGCAGGACTGTAAGCCCAGAAATTAAGAAGGAAGTGAGTAGGTGTGTATGTGGTTCAGTATAGCAGTTCTCTGCACAACTAGAGTGGGTGCAGTGATGGAGCTTGCCAGAGGGCTTGACCGCCCTGCCGGGAGCCAGAAGGTGGCTGTGATGTGGACAACCAATATTGCATGAGGAAAGTCTTCAAAATCTGTGTGGATGTGGGTGGTAGCCATTTGCCCATCTAACACTAAACAGGAATCTTGTACATTGTTAGAGAACAAGCACACTTCTCCCTGAGGCTCTGTGAAATTAACCATTTAATCTTTTATTGTGTTTCAGTCTAGACTTCTTGACAGCTTATATTAACTTAAAGCACTGGGAGGAGAACCCGCCCCGAGCTTTCTGACAGCGGAAGACTTTTTCTTGCACATTTGTGTCTGATGTCTCCTGTAGAATAACACTGTATAAAGAGGTGGAGAAATCCAGGGGTGGGAGGTGGCACCCACTCTAACTTACCATCTACCCCATCCAGTTGATACAGGGCTGCCACGCTGTGAGTTTGCTCTTGCAGTGGATCATCCCTATCACCCTCTCTCCACCTTTCTCCAGCCTCCAGGAAGAGCCAAGTGCCTGAAAATTTATGGATATGTGGGTATAATGGAGGTTGAGGACAGGCTAAAACTCCTGTTTTGTGAAGGCTGTACTTATTTCCTGATTTATGCTTGTGGTAGCCCCTAAAAGGACTGGAAACTATGAGCATCAAGCCAGTGAGACACTGACAAACATGACTTCATGTTTTTTCACTCAGGAATCCCAAATGTGAGGCCATTCTTATGCTGAGATAGTGCCTGAACATTTTTCATTGTTCAGGTGCCTTTAGAGCCTTGTTTCAAGGTGCTCACTTTCAGCCTTGGGAAATGAGCTGCAGCAAACCTTTGTTGCAGCATTTCCACAGCATTGTGTTCTGCTGTCCTTCCACACAAATGTGACATTTGCAGTGATAAAGGACAAGCAAAAAATTGATAGGAGATAATTATTATCTTGTTAGGCTCTAGTTTCAGATCTAAAGAATTTCAAGGTCTGACCAAAACAGTGATTTTAATGAAGAATAGAAGGTGGGAGACAATAGTTTTCTCATAGTAAATAATTTCTGATGGTGAACTTTTTATTGCTGGTTTTGATTAGAAGTACTCACTGATAATTGTAGGTGGTTTCCAGCAGCCTGTTAGGGTTAATGCGATCTATATATGTAAAAACGATGTTGAACATAACGTTGTTTTCATATCCTGTTGTCATTCGCAGAAATTCTGAGTGGGCACCAACAGGCTGCAGAAGCTGTTACAATTGCAGTGATGATAGGAAGCTGTGGAGGGATATAACTTCTCTCCCACTGTGCTACAAGATAATGGGATGGGCTCTGAACAGGGATCTTCATCTCACAGACAAATGCCATTGACATCAAGTAGAACTCTTCCAAGAGCAGGGGTAAGATTCTCATTGTGCACTGTTTTTTACTGACAGGGATTCCATGCAAGCTTATTTCCTTTGGCACAAAACAGAAAAAAAACCCAAAACAATTAAACATCAGAGTTTGAAAGGAGCGGTATTCCTCAGGGCCAAGCAATTAAAAAAAGAGATAAGTATAGGATAAAGGGATAAACTTAGAATCTGGTCTGTATAATATCAACTTCTCTCCTAAAGAGGGGAGGAAAAAGTTACAGTCCTGTCCAAGTAATTCCTCTACTTGCACTATTTCAGGAAAGGCAACTCGTCACTTGGGGGAGGCATTTGTGCTGAAGTAAAAATCACACTTGGTATTTCAGGTACATCCACAGCTTGTAGGAATCCCCAGGCCTTGAAAGAGGCCATATGTTAGAATGTTTAATGAGTTTTCTTCATGATCTATGGTTTTGTGACTCTAGTTAATCACTCTAGGACTGTCTTCTCACTCTGAAAAAGGTGATATTCTTCCTCCCTTCATAAATGTTTTCTAGGCCAGGTCAGGATTCTCATAATTACAGATGGTGTGTATTAAATGGCTTAAAGGTGAATGACACTTCTTGGAGCAAAAATTTCAGCTCTAGACCTGCTCATAACAGCCGCTATACTTGAAATGTATGGAAGGGACGGAGGTGTAGGATGATGGAACCCTGCTCTGTGGTTGAGCACTGGGGAAACAGTCCTTGGTGGCGGCAGAACATGAGGAAACCTTGGGGATATGTTCAGAAATCATCCTTCCAAGCACAGAGATCCGTTTCTCATTGTCTCACTGCTTGGGTGAGCTCTTAGTACAGGCAGACTCACCAGAGTTTTCCTCTAGTTGAAACAAGCTGTATGAACAGACACCTAAATGTTGGCAGTGTGTTTGTACTTTCTTGGGTTTGCTCTTTCCCCCCTGTTCTGTTTTGTCAAAAAGAACAGTGATGCTGACTGATTATGCAATTGAGTTCCTATTTCTTCTAACAAGAAGAGCTGCCTACAAGCTTAGGCCAACTGGCCAATTTTCCAAAATGCTAGTAAATCTTGTTGCAAACGGGAGCAACCACTCTTGAGCAGGTAAGGCAATAAAAGTTCAGGCAGCATTTTTCTGCCACAAGCAAGGCAGAGAAAACTGCATCATGCAGGAAGATGAAAGCCATGTCAGCTATGAGTGGGAGGAAAGTGTACTACAGCATGCATTTCCACAACAAGCTAAAAATGCCCAGTGTAAAGAAGCATGAAAATATTTTAAAAAAATTGAACTTCCCTGTAGATGCTACTCTCAGGTTCCAAACACTTATGAGATATAGTATTATTTATGGATGTTAGTTTAAAGGTTCTTTTTTTTGTTTTTTTTACTGATGCTTTGATGTTTCTGAAGACCTGCAGATGTGCTGCACATTAAAGTCACAAACTCAGGACAGCACAGAACTAATTGAGAAGGCTGTCTCAAAAGCAATTATACTGTTTAACTGTATTATTCACCCTCATGTTAACATAAGGATTTTGATGATGTCAAAAGACTTCAGCTATGGTTGTGGGAAGTCGGAGGCAACTATACAAACTGCTGTCTGTCCTAGGATTAGCTCAGAACCTGCTTGGCTCCTGGAATAAGACAAATCAGCCCAGATGCTCATAAGGGGGCAAGGCATAGGAACAAGTCTCCTGGAGTTAGACACGCTGCTGCCCTGTCTTTCTTGAATAGTATCCTTTTGCTGCCCCTTACTTAAGGACCCAAGATCTTCCTTGACATATCCAATCTGTGTCTATATCTATACAGAGGTTTTGAAAACTGATGCATCATCCTACTGCAGGCACATAAACAGATTGATTGGATCACCAGGTAACAAATATACACATGATCTTTGTGACACATAATCCAAATATTTACAGATATGTTTTAGGCTTGCTTTTAAAAGATCTTCTCTGTAAATGGGGCAGAGTTCATGAAACTGTACAGAATATTGTGTGAAAACTGCTAGTAGTTTTTAACCACAGGTTCTGGGACTAGGAAAGTAATTGCAGAATAAGTAAACTCAAATAATTTTCAGCAGTTCTTACATTGAGTCATTACTGTCTACACTGACTTTTCCTCTGAAAACAGTTCCAATGTTGTTGTACCTGTTCACAGTTATAATATATTTCATATATCATATGTTTTCATATATTTAATAAATATAAAATATATTTTCATATCTTCAGAACAATTTAGTTTCTGCTCAAAGGTGTTGGATGAGAATCTCAAATCACAAATGCAGATATAACTCAAAGCTTCTCAATGCTTCTGAAACCAGAAAAAAATGGAA
Source organism: Donacobius atricapilla (assembly GCA_013397315.1). Classification (NCBI taxonomy): domain Eukaryota; kingdom Metazoa; phylum Chordata; class Aves; order Passeriformes; family Mimidae; genus Donacobius; species Donacobius atricapilla. The sequence continues at coordinate 469,803 of WBMY01008043.1, read as the reverse complement.
AACTTTATGTTGAGTTATTTTAATAAGGTATTCAGCTACTGGTTGCTATGTATGCTTCTTCTCATGCAGGCAAACTGTTGTGCAGGAACAAATATTCTACAGAGAGAAAAAGACTGAGCTGGAGAGCACAAGAATGGTAGTGGTGAGGAGAAAAAAATGTATAATCCTGTTTCATGCCCATTTGCTGCTTGAATTTCCCCGTGCTGGCTCAAAACCCCACACAGCAGGCACTTTCAAAATTGACTATCCTTTCAGGGGGTCTAATGTAATAGTACTTAAGTAGACTTTTCTGAGCTGAATTACCTGTTTTGATTTTATGTTTGGCTTCAGCATTCATATAACCGTCTCTCTAGGCTGAAAAGCTCAATTTCCCTACCAGTCACGCTCTCTTTGTACCCTTTACCCACTACAGAGCTTGGCAACCTTTGGCAGCCTGCTTCTGGCAGCTGGATTTTCCTTCTCTGCCAGGTTCTACTCTTTGGAAATTCTTTAAACCAGATAATTGCCTGGGAGGTCAAAAGAGAGAGTCTGAAGTTTCTTTACAAATTTAAATCAAAATAGTTAAGCTAAGGGACCTCTCATATTCTCATATTCTCATATTCTGTAATATGTATATGACCAAGATGATTCGATATGACTTCTGTCTGCTACCTGATCCCAGATGCTGTTAACACTTCTCCCAGTAGTTCTGGTCCTGAAAGATTAAGACAGACTGGTCACAGTCTATTTGCTGCTGAAGGAAAAAGGAGCTTCCAGAAGCATTAAGCTTGCTCTCTCAGCACATTCTCCCAGGAATGCCACCTGGCACGTCTATGACTTTCACCATTGTACCCTTGGAATTATTGATTTAATGAAAAGGAAGCACTAGATCATAATCTGTCTTTACATAATAGGACATATTTAGATAATAGAACAAACGTGCTTTGCAAAGGTACTTTAACATGAGGCCTGCTAAAGTACTTCTAAAAATTTGGTAAAGCTACATGACTGTCAGGGAAAGAGGAATCAATGCACTCTTTTAATTGCAGAAACCAGTCCACTGATGTGAGATAGTAACTTGCAAAAACTCCCTGCACATTTGGAGCAAACCCCTTACTTCCCCTTGTAAATATGGAAATCTTGGGCTCTAATCCATCTCCTGAATATGGCTTATGTATTTCTGAATAAAATTAAAGAGGAAAACTAAATAAGTAGAAACCTTATGCCATTCCCCTCAGTCATTTCTGGAAAGCACCCTTAGTAAAGGCATCACAATCAGGCTGCTTTTTACTTATTCCCTATCTATCCCATAACTCTTGGGTTTCTTTTCTGCCTTCCTCCTACCTGCAAACCGCATGTCCCACCTTCCTCATTCCAAACCTCCTATCCCAGACTATATCCCTGCAGCTGGGGAACATGGCATTTGACTAGGAATTTAATCAGTTGATGCAAACGATCAAGTGATAACACTTTAGAGCACCTGAAATTCAGGATTCCTGCTGGCTAAGACGGCATATAAAAGGATGCTGTCACCTGTTCTGTCAGCTGTCTTGAACCAAACATGGGTCTGATTTCTTTAACTTTAAAGCAACATGGAAACTATTTTGTTTAGGAATGGCATTTCAAATCCTCTGCACTAAAATAGCATCTAAACCAATATTTTTAAATGAATATCACCCCAGGTCAAACCTGAAATGAAATCTTCCATAAAACCAATTACATGCTATAGCTCATATAATAAAATAGGAATGCAGTTACTTTTAATTAATTAATTACTAATTTACTTATACTAAAAAAGGTGAATTTTATTAGAAGGGCATCTAATAAATTTTTTTACAGGTGTGATCTCATTAAGAGCCTGATTCAGCTATAGAAAAAAATATTTTAATGGTTGTTGGACAAGAGCAGCAGTGGCTTTGTAAAAGACATATGCCATGAAAGCCCAAAAGGAAATATAGTTTTTTAGTGTGAAAACACTATTCAAATGTCTTTTTCCTATTTCAACTCGTTTCGAAATTTCAAGGGACTAGTACTGCAATATACGTATTTAATTGGCAAACGGAAAGGTACCAAAGCAAGTACAGAAAGGTGAAACTAAGTCAGGCAAAGGCAGTTCAAATGCAAGCCGAGAGCCCCATCTGCTGCTGGGCTGCGGCACGGCAGAGACAGCCTCTGAGGAGCCACAACGAGCTGCGATTGTAAGATGTTGTTGTTAATTAGGAATTTGAATACTCAAGGAATACCTATAGATAGAACAATGCTTTGCTTGTCCTCCAGTCCATTTATTTTAATTTTCTTCTTTTATTTGTTTATTGTGTTTTTGACCTGGCACCTTGAGATCACTACTAGCACTTGCATGATATCCTTCTACCTTGAAATGTATGAGAAAAAATTTCCTACATAAACCTTAGACATAATCCCAAACCACTCTTGGGCTTCACCATCTCCTCAGTTTATTTCTGCATTTTCATGGGTGAAAGTCTTTTTTAAAAGCTGCAGTAGACAGATATTCTCTCTACTATTCTTATGCTCTGTATTTACCAGCATCTCTCCTCTGCCTTTTGGTTTCCCAGTGCCTTGCTTAATAAGGACATATTGGTGACAATGTAGTATTGCTGTCTGCCAGATTCAGTACAAAACTGAGAATTCTTTCTACCTGTGACAGAATCCAGGGAATCCTCTCTACCAGTGACAACCTCCCTGCACTCTAAAAAGTGAGCAGAAGGCTGACATACTCTGACAGTCATCTTAGAAATGCATACAATTTATAGCAAAATAAATTTTTGTTCATCCTTTACCATAACCCCAACTGAGTACATCGCGAAGGATAATCTGAATTTTAGAAATATGCATTAATCAGAACGTGCTGATCTTGTCAAAAGGAATGGAATGGATAAGTGGAATATTTTCATGAAGTGCTTGCTATCACAGCTTACAAGTGCTCACTTGAGGTGGACCTTGTGGATAAGTACAGATTTATTTACTAACCATGTTATTTGTTATTATTTTTACTGCAGTGCATCTTACATGTTTAGGTCTGCACTGTGCCTCAGTTAGCCTGAAACATTTCTATGGTGACTCAGTTGGTATTGAGGTTTCTAGATTCACACTACACATATTTTCAGGGTGTTGGCCACAGACTGGCTCTAGTCTGTTCCCATGGACTTGCTGCCTGTTAGCAGTTGAGTCACACTAAATTGCTGCTGGGAGGAAATTCTCTTATCTCTTTTCATCCCAAACTAAACTCACTCAAGTAGGATGTCCTCCTAGTCCAGTTGGGTTGGACTAGCTATTTTTTAAAGGTCCCTTCCAAGGCAAGCCATTCTTTGATTGTAAGAGGTGCTCAGACAGCTTGGCATGTCCACCACAGGGTGCTAAGTGGGGATGCCTGTGAGAGTCACTTAAAAACCACGTTTCTGTTGGGAACTAAAATGCTAATCCATGAACTAAATTGATGCAGAGGAAAACCGTCCACTGGAAAAAGTCAGTATTTAATTCCAGAGATAGTATTTTTAAAACTTTGTTAGGCAAAATATATTGCAAAGTGCATGCTAAAGTGTATTTTAATTCTATTTGTGTTCCTAAGGTCAAACATGGATTTTCTTTCTCCCTCTGCACTTTGCATGCTCTTTCCATGTTATAATAGAAAACAAATAATATTCCCTGGGGATTTTTCTCATTAAATTTAAGCAATACTCAGCTTGAGAAGAATGATGGAGATATAATGTTCAGTGTAGTTGGATCATCTATGCTTGAAAACAAGATTTTCCCTCTTTAAGATCAATGTTCCTTAGAGCAGAGTGTAAGCATTTTAACAGAGACTCTTCTCCTTTTCTTCCATATCAAGGTAAACAAGGGCTTGTGATATATAACTATAGTTCTATATAACTATATACACCAAATTGTGACAGATCCAGGGGACGATAAAATATAAAAGAATAGGAATGACTTTCATCAAAATGGAGGGAATAATTATGAATACATATCCTTTATAATTATTTTTATTATTAGAAGAATTGAAAGTGTCTTTGTGCTATTATTAATTGCTTTCCCATCCATTACTTTAATTCCAGAATAAATATTTCAATATTACATATAAATCCAGACTTTTTTCCTTTTCTCCTCCTTTATAATTCTTGTCAACCTACATTTTATACCAATAATGCAGTCTTAATGATATACCATATACTAAAATGCAAACACAAAGGTTTCCAGTGTCAGATCCACTCAAACTCAGAAACCAAGCAGTGATTTTATCCCATAGGTTTCATTAAATCTGGGGACAGCTTTAGGAAAAAAGAACATAAACTTTTCTATTTCTTATAATGTGAAATGGTCTGGAGTTGTCGAATCTGAAATAAGGTTGGAGGAGAAGGGCCAATAAATAAGAGCTTTTTGGATATTTTGTGTGATGTTCAAATAGATACCTTTTCACAGAAGAAAGTCCTGAAGTCCCCTCTGATAACAAAAAATATTTAGAAGATCTTGGTGATCAGCTAAACAGAGGTTTATCTGAGCAACTCAGCAGAGAAAAAAAACCATCTTCAGCTGTACAAGCAAGGTGGTGGCAATAAGAATTGGGGGTTCAGTTTACCGCTCTACTGGACATTACACAAGAAAGAAAAATTATGTAGAACATAGAAAAGAGGAGAATTCAAGACTTGAAGATTATTTTTTACAGCCAAGAAGGTCAATCTATTTACCTCATCAATAAGAAGACTAAGTTTTTCCTCAGAAAGAAGGATAAACAAAGATTTTAGTAAAGATCTTTTTGATCCAGAAAAGAAGAAGGGTCATAAGAATTAATGACTGGAAGCTGAAAATGGGAAAATTTAATTTGGGAATATAGCAAAATGCAAGCAGTGAGAGCAAATAGCACTGAAACAAACTACTAAGAAAAAAGTGGATTTCCCATGTTTTTAATTTTTATAAAGTGATGCCTTATGTATTGTTCTTCAGAAAAGTAAGTGTTTCTATGCATAATAATTTTGCCTCTGATGGAATAATTTTCCCTCTGATGAAATGCTTTGATTTATTTTTCCTTTGAGACATATCCTCTATTATTAATTTTTTTTTTTTTTGTTACTCATTTATAATGAAAGTTGACAAGAATTGTACTTTATAAAGATAGAAAATGAGAACATTGGGTTAAAGTAGTTGTTTTGGTTATGGAAGGAAGAAAATTTGTAAGGGATCCTGTATAAAAAGTAATGTATATCTTACAGCTTTCATCTGAAGAATGGGATGGCGGGAAGTTAAAGCTGTCAAAACCTTCTTTGAGTCTATGTGTTGAAATGAAATCTCATCACAATTTTTCTCCCTGCTAACATTTTCCCTTAACCTCTGTGAGAGAACTATTATTGCAGTCACCTAAACTGAGAAACCAGAGTGAATGGAATAGAGAAAATGTTCTTGAAATTTATTTGAGAGGATTCTTCAAATGTAGGAATTGATGTGACAGAGTCACAGTGTGCTTGGCCTATGATAGAAAACTCTGCTTGATTTTGAAAGGATTTTTGTTAAAGAATTTTTCTTCGAGGATCATCATCAAGTACCAGCAAACTACAAAAGCAGAAAATTGGCCAACTTGTTTCTACCTATGTTTCTCTCTTTTTGAATGACACATTATATGGATATCTTATGACACTTGAGATCTGTATTTTATGATATTTTCAGTCTTTCTCAAAGCAACAAGTCAGTGCCAGAAGATCCATCCCTAACTGTTCTCAGCTCTGCCTTCAAACAGAAAATGGGAGACATTGTTAGCTGACCCCAGAGACTCAGATATTCAGCAAATCATCTCCGTCTCCTCAGAGTGGATCAGTGTGTGTTCATCAAGATATCTGCTAGTCCAAGACACTACTTACACGCAGTCTTCAGTTTAAGAGGATGGAGATTATTCCCCATGTGGAAACAAGCTACAGCATTTCTGTGCCTTCCTGCAGATATTTCTCCTGCAGGGTGTGCAGAGCAGCAAAGCAGGAACAAATGGAGCCATTATGCCTATTCACTGAAATATTTGCTCTTTGGTGTACTATTTGTTGTCTGATTTTAATGCCCTGTGGCTGTGAAAACTGATACAGCTTTTTTAGCTGTGAGAGAACTCTACACTCTATTTAGGGACCAATGGGCCCTGTAGCATCCTGGGTCATTTCTGCCAAGGTAGTAAGAAATCCCTCTTAAAATGCAGCTCTCAAGAACTGAATTCTGGAAATCCTGTACCTCCCACTACAAAGTCTGTAGACCCTCTCCAGTTCTTTAGCAGGACCAGATGCCTCCTCAGACTGAACTGAGTCTTTCACATTACCTAGGAATTCAAGCCACCAGCCAATTTTACTGTGTCCCCCAGCACATCCATAGAATTCATTTGGAGACAGAAACATTGAGCTGGGGAGGAAGCTAAATATTTCACTTACACCATTGTATTGGTTTAGCATAAATGGTAGGAAAAACCAATTGTTGATCCGTTTTGGAACTAACAGCTAAGCTGGCCAATCAGGTAAAAAGTGTACACCCCTTGGGACACCGCTTAAAAACAGGAATCTTGGGCGACCCGCCCTCTTTCCACCGACCTAGCCATGAGGTAACATCGCGGCCAGGCCAGGAGGGGCCCGGGCCCCAGGGCCCCGGGAGTCCCCGGGAGTCCCCGGGAGACCCTGGGAGGCCCCGGGAGTCCCCGGGAGCCGTGGCCGGGCCGAGGGGCCGGGATCAGGGCCAGCCCTCCGGATAGCCGGGCGATCTAGGGCATCTGAGCTCGGCGGACGCCGCAGAGATGGGGAGATGGCCCCAGCCCCCTCCCCCAGCCCC
>WBMY01008043.1:373138-462656 GCA_013397315.1 Donacobius atricapilla | reverse complement strand
AGTAGATTGTTGCTAGGGAGGAGGGGGGTTGTTTTTGAGAGGGTTTCGTGGTTGGTTTTTGTTTGTTTACCTTTAGTGTATGTTAATAAATCTAACTGTTTCTATTTTTAAATTGAACCTGTTTTGCTTTTCTTTTAATCCTATTCCACTAAAATGAAAATTCGGCGAATGTGATAACCACTACAACCATTGATCTGAATTCACTGGCCAATTGACAGGGCAGATCTGCAGCTCCAGCTGGCCTAGGGACATTATGGTTTCTACGTCTCAATCTGCTGGTATTAACATCCCCCTGGTTTCAGTTGTGTCAAGTATAAGAAAGGTATCCTGCTCAGGCACTTCTTGTCTGGATTTGGAAACTGACCATGTTCAACAGTCATGCATAGTATTCTCTCCTATATTTTTGAAATATGTTTAAAATACTGTGTTTTAAAAAAGCATCTAATTTCAAATGCTTAGTGACAAAACCAAGATCTATACTGATGAAATACTGATGCAAGAACAGCTGTGCAGTCAGAGCGCTGGCTGGAAGTGGAAAAGACACACTACAACTAGCAAGTACTGAGACCTAGTATCCTGTCTCTAGCCAAGAGCAGAACCTTAGGAAAGAAACTGTAAGAATAAGGTAAACAGAAAGACACACTTCCCTTTATGCTCACTCCAAGATGCCAGGTTTTTGAATGAAATGCTGCACCCCAGGTAGGCTCTACTTCTGTGCTTTTGTGTCTTTGCTTTTAACATCCATTTAAACTTTTAGCATAAAATTAGACTTTATTTTGTAATGAGCTCTATGGCCAAACTACAGGTAAAAAGTTCTTATTTAGAAAAATATGTCACTTGCTAATTCAATTTAGTAGTTCCTAATTCCAAAAAGAATTGATGAATAAGTATTTGGCAAATTTTCAGTATTATAAACAGTAAATAAACATTCACTAGCCATTTTCTTTGCTGCCTTTCTCCCTTTGTAGGCTATATAATGTCTTTTATACNATATCTATATCTATATCTATATCTAATCTATATCTATATCTATAATCTATATCTATATCTATATCTGTATCTATCTCTATCTCTCTCTCTATCTCTATCTCTATCTCTCTATCTCTATCTCTATCTCTATTTATATCTAACCCTTTGTATAATCCAAAAGGTTTATCTGACCTTCCCTTGTCTTCTGTCCTGGAACTGGGACAAAGTTATTAAACACTGGCATTCTCATATTACCCCTAGAGCCATTCTTGCTCTAACCCCTTGATTAAAATCATCACAGAAGTAAGATGGCTGCACCATCAGGAACAGAAAGAAACATACAGTCAGCTCAGTAGAACGCTTGGTTTGAACAATGATGCAATTTAAATTCTTTGACATTTTAAGACAGTGAAACATGCACATGAAATTTCCAGCCTCTCTTTACAAATATTTAATTCTATTTAATTTTTTTTTTGTTGAAAAAGAAAAGATCCAAGGGCCGCATGTTCCCTTGGAATTACAGCAAAAGATGTGTTATTTTTTTGGCATCTTTTAGGAATTTTTGAGTTGCATGTTAAAGCAAAATTGTGCATCAGCAGAATTAATGCTGGAAATGTTACAGGTCTTTGTGACAGCCACTATGTTATCATGTCATGATAAAAATAAGTTGGAAAGGTGAGTTTGGTAATTGGTCACAAGGACCAACACCCAAAGATAAAAAGGTCTCTTTATGTACAGGGTGCATTGCCCCAAGCTGGTACTACTGTGTAATTTTTTCAGATTTAAATTCTTGCGTTGACAGGTTTTTCTGGAGAACGGCATTTTTGATGCTAAGAGCTACAGAAGCTCCTGTAGAAGGCAGCTAAGGAAAGATAGGGGCAGGCATGATAGAGAAAACTGAAGACAGAAGAGCCTAATGGAGCACAAAATGAATTATGTCTGCCAGGGGGAGCATTTGGCGACAAGGAAAATTTGCAAGTATTTTGAGGCTCCAGAATTTGGGACCTTTAGGGCTCTGTCTTATTATCAACATGGTTGCTTAGTTCAATTACACAAAACATTTCAGCCAACTGTTTGACACTGAATGACAATAGAAATGAGACATAGGGCAGAAAATTAATGAAGAAAAATAAAAATGAACCTGGTTGGAACAGTCATATATGTAAGCACATTTATATACAAGGACACTAAAAGTTTCTAGTAACTGTAGATGTTTCCCTCTTATGCTCGTTTTTCAGACATGGCTGAATAGATGCTTGGTCTACATGCAAGAATCTTTTCTTCTTCAGCTGTTGGGAAGGAAGTAAAGACAAAAAAGTTATACTGAGGGCATTTAAAAACTGAGGGCATTTAAAAAGCTACTAACTAGAGTTTAGAAAGTCTGAGGCTATAACGGGACTTTCAAAATAACCGAATAGCTAGAAGCCTGATAGGATTTAGAAAAAAAATTAAGTGAGGAAAAAGGATTATTTAGTCCTGGGAAGAGAAGTATAACAAGTTATATAAGGGGGAGGACTGAAGGAAAGATAGAAGAAGGAGGGAAACTGAGAGAAGATAGAGTATACAGACTAATGGGATGAACAGATCTGGCAGCAGGAGGAAAGGGAAGAAACAAGGAAGAAAAGGATACTGAAAAGTAGCAAAGAACAGAAAAAAGAGTAAACCCAGAATGAATAAGACTGATATATATTCTAGTTTCCCCGAAATCAATGCATTTCTGTGCAGAAGTGTAACTATCATAAAATCAAGACCACAGTGATTAAGCACAGCCAAACTAATAGACATCAGCGTTCCTTTTCTTCTGGTTGCAGAAATAACCTGCTTTTTATTGACTTGATGTTTTACTTTGGATGGAAGTTTGACCTCAGAGCACTGGTCCAACCAGCTCCTGCATTTTGTTTGAAAGTAATTTTAGAAGCTACCTTGTTTGCCCTGCTGATGTTATGCAGCAAATTATTTCCTCAGAAACTAAGTTCAAGTGAGGACTGACAGTCATTTTTTGGTTATCTGGCTTTTGCTATTGCTATAACATGATTTTAACGTATGCAAGTCAGAAAGACAAAAGAAAATATTTACAAACAGTACTAATGTCAAACTGCTCTCCTCCTTTCCTAAAGTTTAATGAAAACACTCTTAATATTGATTTTTACCTTGCATGAAAGGTCTTTAAATCAGTAAAATCCATTCAGACACTATAAGAATATCTATATATTTGTTACAGTAACATGGCATTGCCTGACATCATTATGAAGTAGTTATGGCTGAGTGTCTTATTATACATTTATCATCATAGCATATTTGAGTTTCTTTTGAATATAACAGCATGTTTCAACATCTTGATTATGAGGAAAATCAGAACTATCCTGTTAGATACATATATATATATACACTTCAGCTAGCCTCTCATATTTAATTCCATTTCACAACTTTGATTTAGACAATCAGAAAAGAATCAGTAAGAAAATGGTAGATCTTTCACCATAGCAAAGAAATTTTATAATCACACTTGGTCATGCCATTCATTTAGGGATATAGAAGAAGGAAAGGACAGAATTAATAGGGTAAAGCTGACTTAATAGAATGCTAGCTCTCCTTATTGATGAAACCAGAAAATAGACTCTTCTCAACTTTTTTTTTTTTAGCACATGGAATAAAACCAGAGCTTGGAAGAAGAATGAATGAACCAGGGAACAGGCTCTATTTTTCAGTGAACAATCCACTGTCTGTGTGAGCAGAGCTCATGCAAAACCCCACCAGTCCTGCTCCTACCTCTCACTAGTCCTTTTTCTGGCTGTACTTGAAAGGCACTTCTGTCATCAACAACCTAACTCCTAATTTGGAGCGCTCTTCATAAAGTAGTTATGGATGTATTGGATGAGTCTTACCTACTCCAAGCTGTTTAGAGAAAGTTTTATGGCAAAGGTCATGAAATGTCTCTGTCTAAAATTTTTTTCTAGACAAGATGGTAAGCTAGACCTTAAGTTTAATTTGTAGAACTGTTGTTTGCTAGTGCCATGTGCCAGGGCATGGATGGCCAGTGAAGGGTCCTGAGGAGCTGGAGATGGGCACTGCTGAGGAATTGCTGCAGCTGTTGCAAGATGTTTGGTGCTGTAAGTCATTTGTGAAACATGCCTTCCACCTTTGGTAATGAGATTAAAAACTTAATTAAAAGTCTGGAACTTCTTATTATAATTTCATAGGTTAAGTCTTATACTTTTATAGGAAGATATCAATTTTACATATGGTGAAAAAAAGCAAGGCTTGGGAATTTCAGGGCATGAAAAGCAGCTTGCTGTTCCAGATGGTTTATAAAGTCTGACAACACTGTTTCACCCTGTAGAGCAGTTTTTGGAAACTGTCCCCAGCTTACCAGCTGTACGAGAATGCAGTGACAGAAGGGAATACTTGACATATTTATAAGCAGAATTTAAATTATTTCCTATCCTTAGGGGAACAGATAAGCATCTCCAGTCTAATATGATGCTATTAAACGCCAGAAGAAAAAAGATGAAAGATGGGTCTCTCAGTGTATTTACGCTTTATATAGCCGACCATGTGCCTGCTTCATTTGCTACTCAGTCCCCGTCATTGCTACTTCGGCACCTGGCTGCCAGAAACCCTCCTCCTTTCTGTCTCATCCCAAGGGCAGAGGCAGGCACTGAGGCTGGAAAGACATAGTGCCTCAGCCTGACAGACCACCGGGTGTCACTGTTTGACAGAAATAAACTTGGGGAGGCTAAAAACCTCCACTTGCATGCTAGAACATGCAGATTTCATTCTAAAATCCTCTTCCCCTTCTGGCCTCTCACTGAATGGAGTTTTAAAGGATATTTCGGAGTGGGGTGATTTTGTTGTAAATGGATTTTGGAAAATGCTTTCTTTTTTAATAAAAATACCAGAGGCAGAGGAAAACCAAGAAAAATAAGGTAATTTCTGAGCATTTGAGATATGCTGTGCTGCTAAAATTTGTCAATTACATTTGTTTACTGGCATCATAGTCCAACCTGCAGATAAAAATAGTGCTGCATGAATATAGAAAACCTGTGCCTCCAGATTTTCAAGCTAAAATATTAGATTTCTAGTGTTTCTCAGGCCAACACTAAGCCTATTGACACTTGTAGTTTAGATACAAGAGAAAATGTCAGATTTGAAATTGGCCAAAAGTATAAAAAAAGCTCTTCAAGAAAAGACTTCTTTCAAAAAGCTTAAGGATGCCTGCCTATTTTAAAAACAAAATACTTTGGTACTCTTAAGAAAGGTAATACACTGGTACCACTTCAGAGNTTTACTTTCAAACCAGCACAGTCTCTTACCCAGATGATGAAAGTAGAAAAAAAGGTATTTTCTCCCTTGACTGGTAATATTACTGAATGCCATGCCCTTATAGTGAACAGTTGAGAAGTACAATCAATTAATTTAAAAAGAGGTAGTAACCTAGAAAAGGAGGATAAATTAATCCCAGGAAAATGGGAAAATGGGAAAATGGAGATGGTACCTCAATGAAATGTACATTCTGAGTGAAGTAAAATCATTGAGTGTGATAGAGATCAAAGGATTTATTGCATCCTGTCTAATAGAAATTGAAGGATTTATTGCCCCCCAAACCTGCGGCTTCCAGAAGAATGTACTTACCCCAGTGTCTGCTAAATGTGGATAAATTCCTTCCCTTACAAGCTTTCTAAAATGTGGAAAGATTTACTTCCTTCTGAACAGACTGTCTCAAATAAGCAGCTACAAATTATGCTACAGATGGTCATTTTCCTTCTCTTTAAGGAGAAAATTTCACGGAGGAAACCTAAAATCAAGTAAACATTTTTTTATGGGTTTAGAAAAGGAAATACAACTTAGGCAATAATATCAAATATTATGTATCTACAAAAGCTATCTAGAAAGACTTTTAAGGTAGGGTATTACTTGAAAACAAGGCAATGGAATATGACAATTCAAAGGCAAGACCATCAAGCTTATGGGCTTATGGCTATTTCAGTTTGTAACGAATTTGATAGTATTCTAAAATAGTTGTGTAATGTAACCATGATAATCTAAGGGCATACCCAAATTAAGATTTGCAGAGATTTAATACTTGGTCTACTTGCACTGCTGGGAAACCGGGCAAGACTTCAGACATCCACGATCTGCTTTAGAACCAAAAGAAATGGCAAACATCAAGCCACAATTCTGCAGCTTCTGTTTCATATTCAGAAAAAGGTTTGGGTGCCCAAAAGCAAGTCTGCATTTTTCCAACTACCTCATCGGGCCAATAAAAGATATTTACTCTGCCCATAAATCTTTCCTTGCTATCATTAAAATGTTAGAATATGTTTAAAGCTTTCAGATGTTACTGGTTGTTATGTAATAAAGAAGTTGATTATACATAAAACACTGCTTATGTAGAATAGCAGCCAGGTTCAAAGAATCAGTAACTTCAGAGACTACGAGGATAAATGAGAGCTTGATCAAAAAATTGGAGCCAAAGCTGAGCATTCTTCCAACTAAGCAATTTTATCTGCTGTCGGGTTTTCCAAATCAATTCCCAGCTGCCAAGAGTTATTAAAAGCCAGAAAGGTGGAAGTGTACAGGAGAGGCACTTGGTCAGGATTTTATTCTTTTAGAAACTCAAATTTGTACAGGAATCCTGAAGTTGTGGTGATATGCACTGTGAAGCAGTTTCAGTGCTAGGACAGATCTCTAATAGAACAGCACCAGGGTGCCTGCTGTCTGACTCCCACATGACACACTTGAGCCTGATACACCTAAATAGAAGCCCTGAAGGTGTAGCTACCTACCTAATTTCTCCTCCAGGATCCATAGCAAAAATAGCTTGTATCAAAATGTTAAACGTTCAGTGGGCCAGTGAGAAACCAAGAAAAATCCATTGTTTGAATATTGTGAGCAGTGACTACTTGCAGGCAGCAAAACGTATCAGTGAAGACAGGAAAGGACTGAGCATGTTTGAACCTCAGTGTAAACCAAGGGAAAGGGCTGACACAACACATCTGAGAAGCTGAAGATGGCAAAAGAGGAAAACTCTGGGCTTTCCATGTCTCAGGTGTGTATTCCTGAGGTGGCTGTCATTTCTTTCTATGTCTATTTCTTTTGCATTAAGAAAGGTGGTGTGGGTTGAGAATGGTGCTTCCCAATTCAGCGCCCTCAACAAGGCTCTCCAAATCGCGCACTGTTGTCTTGCTCCCCCTGCTTTCCTCTCCCCCATCCCTGAGGATGACTGGAGAGCAGAACTGGAGACACAAAAGGTGAAGATCATGGGTGAAGATAATAACAATTTGTTGGAAACAGCAATGAAATAAGAGAAGGAATAGTAACAGCAAAAATACTAATGACAGAGTGCACAAGGAAAGGAACATTGTTGCTCACCCTGGAAACCCCCAACAATAGGCAATACCCTTCACCTCCCTCTGCCATGCTGCAGCCACCACTCCCCTCTGGCATGGAACTGAGGCTGTGCTACCCTGACTAAAAGGAACCCCTTGTCATTGGAAAAGGCTCCTTTGGCAAAGACATGATTCCTTGCATAATGGGAGATTATTATCTGTGGACTACTGTGCATACCAGCACGTGAGTGCAGCAAAGATGTCAGTGCTGTCAAAGCATGAAACATGCTGTGGAATGGTTAGTAGAGTGAATGGGAACTGGAAGAGACAAACAGGTCTCTTCTGCTATGGATTTTTGAAGCAGAAATATGCTCCTCAGAAAAGTATTTCTGGTATCACTTACTAGAAAGTGCCCTGGGGCCTAGATCTTCTTATCTTTTCCTTCTCACTTGTGCTATTGTGGGGCCTGATTTTCCCATGAAAAGCACTGATAGCATGATGTCTTAAAAAATTATGCTATACAGACAAGGGCAAAGATGTAATTTGCTAGTAAGCATAGGGACAGCAAAGAGCTCCATGGGCTCTTAGCACCAAAAAGCTAATCTATCCTGCTAGCCTTGCAGTCACAGTGCAAGAACTCTGAAATAGTACCTGAACTAGTTTGTGAAGGGTTAGCACAGATATCACAGAGCTACCTGGCAGTGTAAACCTACTCCTGAAGCAATGGGATGGTGCTGTCCCATTCCACTGCTCTCATTGGTAGAGGGACATCTATTATCTGAAGAGAAACAAATAGGCACAATTCCCACCTCCTATTCATTTGCTGCCAGTTTGAACTCGTACTCCTTATTCTGCATAGGTATTGTGGTAAACAGTTTCCACACCGGTGTGTTTGCCTTGACAATTCATTATAGGTCTCCACAGATGAATAGAAGTGACACTGCACTGAAGAAGCACTTTGAAAAACAAAAGCTAATATTTGCTGGCTGACTTTCTTGTTTATGCTTGGAGCAGGAGTGGTGACACCTGAAATCCTATTGTTGTCTAGGGAGCATCTGGAACGTTCACTCTGGTGTGTGGTGAATCGGCCCTGGTTGGCAGCCAAACTCCCATGCAGCCTCTCACACCCTGCCTTTCCCCAGTGGGGACAGACATAGGGGATAGGAAGAAGGAGACTGAGGAAGCTTTCAGACTTTTTAGATCTCTTGTGGCTCAAATACTCAGGAAAAACACGTATTGAGGTGGAAGGGAATCATAAGAAAGCTGGACAACAGCGTACTTGCCCAGCTGTACAAAGGCAAAGCAATGGCCTCACTCCTGTAGTCCACACTGACCACAGCTCCCAAGTTTGAGTCAGTGTGATCACAGCTAACAGGGACAGCACACTGGGTGGCTTTGGTCTGTAGTCTGTTTGACAATAATGTCACAACCATCCTTGTTTGCCTTTAATGCTCTCCTTTGATCTCCTGACAACCTTGGTTATCCATTTTCCACAGGGACAGCCCTCCTGAAATCCATTAGAAGCTCAGTAGTGATGAGCCACCTGCATTTCATACAGCTTCCCTGTCCCCTCTGCATCTCATCTGAAGCAGACCTCAGCTGCAGCTCCTGGAAGTGGAGCTCTTCCCGAGGTGCTGGCATTGGTGGGCCACCATTCTCAGCAGCCTGGGCAGACTGATATGCACATGGCCTGTTGTAGGGCTGTGAAAGGCACAGGAATATTCAGAGGGCAGGTGGGACCTTTCTGTGTGTGCGCTGGTTTCAAAGCAAAACCAGTGAGAGACTCCAAGTCAGAAATACAATTTAATAGGTGGGGGAAAAAAAGGTAAAAAAAAAAAGTTCAATAATACAGCCTGTTAGTCAGGGCACTGGTAGCAGTCTGGATGAAGTGGTCTTGTTGAAGCAGTGATCCTGTAGAAAGGTCCGGTAGCTCTTATCCTCTGGGAATCCAGCAGGGTAAGGGCCCCTCGTGCTATCCCGGGTTATATCCAGGTGGGAATTCTTGGCTCCTCCCCCTGTGCGGAGCATCTCACAATGGAATGATGTAATTTTATGAGTCATGCAGTGGGTCCTTGATTGCCCATTAAACAGAGATAACTCCCGGATGGGAATTACCCATGAGTCATACAGCAGAGCATGAATGGGCCCATTAACAGAACATAGTCCGGAGGGTGGGGACAGGGGAAACACTGCCCCACCTGGTTTCAACAGCTCATGAAGATGGTGATAGAATACATACCTTGGGCATGTTTTACATTGTAACCTAGGACAGTGTGACATGAAAATCTCTCTCCAGAACCTTGCATCTGAATCGCCACCTTTGGTAGCAGAGAGCATACAGCTTGATAAAAGACTTGATCTCTAAATGTAAATAATAATTAGATTTGAGAAAATAATGCTTCAAAACAAACACTAGGAGTTGTCTTCAAGCTGCTATGTAATATTAAAATTGAGGAGAAATTGCATTTTGGAAACCTACATTACATGGGTTTATTTGCTGTCTATACATATCCCTGCTATTGTGGGGCTGTGCTTATGTTTATATATATTCACACAGACACACAAACATTTCCAATCAGAGCAAGACAGAAACTGAATTTCAACATAGACTATTTTTCATCTCAATAAACAATAGTGATTTTTTAAACTAATTTTTGAGTGATAGAATATTTTTAAAAATATATTCCTCTCAGCCTGTGTGAGCACACTAGAATATTTTGATGACAACTGTAGTCCAAATGGCAAGATCCTGTTACAAGGAATTCATCACAGATGTAGTCCCTAGGCCAAATTATGACCAAAAGAAGACTGAAAATAAAATGTTAAGAAACAGCTGATACATTTTTATTTATGAAATGCAAATTGGGCATGATCAGTAGGTTCTGACATATATTTACTTGCTAGTAGCACTGTGGGGCAATGCCAGAGCCATTGGTGAAAACTTTCAGCTCCAATCCCCCTCCCCTTTGGCAGCTGTTGAACATCATTTCTCAATCAGGTCCACTTCTCCAGCATGTCAGTGAGCTTCAAAACTTTTCTCCAGATGGCTATTGAAGCTGGGAGCAATAAAGGCAAGCTGTATATTAAATATCCAAGTTCCTTGCACAAAGCTTGAGCCTGCAAATTCGTGCAACCTTTTTTTTTTTTTTTTTCCTGGGAGACATCAGTGGGTGGGTGCAGCTGAGGCAGGGAGAAGGCAGGATGAAGTGTGTCGGAACATGGCAATGACAGCAATGGCATATCAAACCCATGAAAGTGAAAGGATTATCATTGATTTCTACGGGATGTGTAGCAGGTTCAATGCCTTATGTTACTTCAGGGAGGGGCTGGCCTTCCAGGCTATGCAGAGCCTCTTGCCTCAAAAGCATCCCTTGAGACCCTCTGCTCCACGGCACACATGGCCATACAATACTGTCTCTGCCCAGAGTACCCCTGTTTTCTGGGAATATTGCCAACTTTTCAGATGCCTGTTAGCAAAGATTGTATACCTTTTTCTGCTCCTGTTATGGCACTTTTGCCAGCAAGAGAGAGACAAAGCGCACACTTCGTATTTTCTCAAGAACAGTGATTATTATTGCATTTGTACTGCTGTGAGGTCCTGGTTCCTGAAGGTGTTATGTAAGCCGGGACCAGCTTTTTATCACTATCAGCAAACCCCATATTTTCCTGAACTCATGGTGTAGGATCTTATGTCAGGATAAGATTCCTAATAGCTGGTCAATTGAATTTCTCCCTGCTGTTAAATGCTGTTGATCATTTATCTGCAGATTGTGATGTAAGTTTAGGCACTTGAATCACACATGAGATCTAAATGTATAAACATAACCTCAGGTGTTAAATCTAATCACACTCACTGTTCTTCAGAAGCTTTCTTGTGACTGTTTAGCAGTTTTTTCATATCACATTTGTACTCTCACTCCATTTCACCCCTTCCAAACAACCAAAGTAGACAAATAGCACCAATAGTAGCTTCCATCCGTTTGTGTGATGTCTCAGTTACAGCATACACAGTCACTCTGATCGTAGAATTCTGAATTTTTTAATCATAAAGTGAACCTGTATTAAAAATACAGCTTATCAAAGGTGTGGTGGGACACCTTCCCTCCCCTGTGGATTCATGGTTTTCAGTGCAGTGTGTCCAGGTTTCCCCCTCTCTAAATCATGTGGTGTTGGGTGAGTCTTGGCCACCTGAAAATTTTTTCTGAAGCTTAAAGATCCAGAAAGGACAGAAATCCCTATTGTAAAGTGAAGGATACAGCTGCACCACCATCTCACAAGGTGAGAATTAGTTCCATTCATGCGTTGAGTGGCTGTTTGACTTTAATAGTGTTGTGATCAAACCCAGTTAACTTCAGGGAATGTTCAGTGTTGGGATTGTGGTTCTTAGATTTTTACTCCAGGCTCTCCCTGGGGTTGCCTACTGGATATGAGAAATTTCTACTGAAACAGAGAAAAGCCGTCCAAATCTGAAGGAAATCTTGCATATCCAAATACTTCTCTGCCTTATTTTGTTCCCAGATGAATTATTTTTCCTACAAATCTTTGTATTGTGAAAAATTTGTCTTTCACAACAATCAACTCACAACTGTGTTCCCTGCAGGACAGGCACAACAGTACACAATATACAGACACTTTGGTGCCTGATAGCTCGCAAGTTATTTGTTTAGTTTCTCTTAGTTACCACTATTTTATTTGTAGTGTTTGTTTTTTAGAAAATAATTTGTTCCAAGTAGAAATCTGATTCAAGCCAAAACTTTATGGAGAGACAAGAAGAATGCCTGCTGGGTCACACTAACTTAGGAGAAGGACCCTCAAGAAAATCATGTTTATACAAGTATGAGATTAATAAGACCTATGATCTTAAATCTAGACTTCAGCTCTTGTTCTCTAATTAATTCAGGAATTCAAGAAACAGCAAACACATCATGTCTGGTAGTCCTGGGCTGTTACAGATTTACTGAGTAGATCATAGTGATCCTGGAGTCCCTTAGTAAAGTTATTAAAATCTGTGTTTCTGCTAAGATGTAGCCCATGTTTCCTTCAAGTTTGAACTACTGCTCTCTAAGAAAAGCTCTGAGTTATTTCCAACAAGTTGTTTCACTGCGATCAATTCACTATATTGTGATATCTTCTGGGTCTTATGTAGCCCCAGAACAATTTATTTGTCAGTATCAAGAATCAATACAGCTGTTTTGATCTTGCTATTGAAACTAAAACATAGTATGTAGAAGTGTAATGGGTTAAAATTCAACTAACCGGGCGAAAACACCAAAGAATGTAGTGGTTATCACATTCGCCGAATTTTCATTTTAGTGGAATAGGATTAAAAGAAAAGCAAAACAGGTTCAATTTAAAAATAGAAACAGTTAGATTTATTAACATACACTAAAGGTAAACAAACAAAAACCAACCACGAAACCCTCTCAAAAACAACCCCCCTCCTCCCTAGCAACAATCTACTTGTCCACGAAAACAATGCAAAGAGACAAAACATCAGAACTCTTAAGTCAGTAGCACTTAATAAAATAGTCTTTCATTCAGTCTTTTGAGAGAGACAAGTCCCTCCTGATTCTTCTGGTAACTTTCCACAAGAGACACAGTCGGTTTGTGGCTTCCAGCTCTACTAACGCAGCCCGCCCGACACTGCATTATGTGAGTTTTTNGGGTCTTCTCTCCTTTTCCACCCCTCGGTCTTATGGGGTGCGTTTTTAACCCAGCCTGGGCTCGTTGCTGCTCTCCGGGGATCCGGGGGCTGGAGGAGGAGGCCAGGGCCATCTCTCTCTCTCTGCGGCATCTGCCGAGCTCAGATGCCCAAGGCCACCCGGCTCTCCAGAGGGCTGGCCCTGATCCCGGCCCCTCGGCCCGGCCACGGCTCCCGGGGACTCCCGGGGCCGGCGGAGGCCTGGGCCCAGACCCCTCCCGGCCCAGCCGCGATGTTACCTCATGGCTGGGTCCGTGGAAAAAAGAGGGCGTATCTCCCAAGATTCCTGTATTTAAGCGGTGTCCCAAGGGGTGTACACTTTTTACCTGATTGGCCAGCTTAGCTGTCAGTTCCAAATGGATCAACAATTGTTTTTTTTTCTACCATTTATGCTAAACCAATACAAGAAGGAAAATCACTTTTAGGATGGACAAATAATGTACAAATATTTCCTGTGTTGCAAAGCAACATTTCTGAAATTCCCACCTTTTTCTGAAGCCTAGGAAGGCTGGACCAGACTAGGAAGACAGACCAGCTGGCTACCCACACAAACTCTCTGGTGGTGATGAACAAGCCTGCTGGTTATCCTGCTAAACCATTTGGAAGCGACAGCTTGCAGACTCTTGGGATGTACAGATACACGGGAGAGGAGTTCAAGCCTGTTGGAAGCTGATAATGTCTGGATGAGAGGGAGAGGGAATGAAGTACAATCTGTGTTGTGGGAGAAAAGTGAGTCCTAGATTTCCAGCCAGGCTGTTCTGTATTTCCTTCTTCCTATATCTAATTTGTTGAGTATCAAACATGAGTAGAGCACTTGATACCACAGACATCTAAGGGGTCTCTGAGCACACATCACTGATTGCTGCAACCATGTTCCTTATCAAAGACACATCCAAAACTTGGCTAGCTCCTCTATTTTCAGCATTCAGACTGAGGTGTTTATGTTACACAGGTAGCCTTGATTCTCTCGCATCAATCCTGTGACAGGCCCAGCAAAACCCTTTGGGCACTCGGTCAGTTCTACTCAATCCATTCTTTCAAGTGACTGGAGAGCTGTACCAAACTCTTACCTGTAAGCAGGTCTTCTGTCTTGGATATTATCTGACATCCTGTGCATTTCTGATCCCTTTAAGTTCTCAAAAGACATAAAAATGTATTAGAGATTTGTTTTGTGCAGAAAGGAAAATCAAAGGGAAAAAAAAAACCAAACAAAAACCAAAAAACAAGACAAAGAGAAATCACAGAATCATGGAATTGTGGAATGGCTTGGGTTGGAAGCGAACTTAAAGATCATTTATTCCAGCCACTCCTCCCTGCTACCTCCCCTTGACCGTCACCCTCCTTCCACACCCTGCCCTTTCCCCTCACCTGTAGCAGACAGGGATGCCACCCCCACTAGAGCAAGTTACTCACAGTTCCATCCAACCTGGCCTTGAACTTTTCCAAGGATGGGGCATCCACTGCCGCTTTGGGCAACTTGTTCCAGTTCCAGCTTCTTTACCCTCTGAGTAAATTTCTTCCTAACATCTAATCTATGTCTCTCCCCCTTTAGTTTAAAACTAGGCAACAAACATAAGCATAACCACAGCGAGGACTTTCCAAACATAAACTCTTTTTTACCTAGACTCATGAAAAAAATACAATTATTTTCAAAGTCACAATTCTTTCTTATGAGCTAGAAAAGTAAGCTTTCAGCAGTGTCAACTACTTGCTCAGCACATTTTAGGCACCACTTCATATTTAACAAACAAAAAAACCCCTTAGAAATCTGGAATAACCAGCTGGTAGGTATTAGCCACTTCTAGACTTATTAACTAGGTCATATTTCCCAATCCTCAATATGACCACAAAACACAAAATGCAGCTTTTCTTTCCAGTATGAAATACTGTTATTTTAACACAGTTTTAACTTCAATGGAAACAACAGTTTGCTTAAGAGTTTGGTACTGCAGTTATATATTTATTTGGGGGGATAGTAGTTTGAAGGTTTTTTTCAAATGGGAAAAACAGTTTATACTGCAAAGATGAAAGTATCTCCTTCTTCTATCTAGACAAAGGAGTGTGTTTGCATGTTCACTAAAGCTACCCCAGAGGGGAAATGTAGCAGAACCTGCCGTGACAAAGGAAGAAGTTGCTAGTTCAGAAACTGCTAATATAGAAAGAAGAATCTCAGAATAAACCAGGACAAGTGATCTACCTTAAAATACATCTTTGATCTAAATTTAAAGAACTGTTAAAAAAATAACAATAAAAAAATAGGGATGCAGCCTCCTGAACTTCTGTGGAGCTCTAGTATTAATTGAATTTTGGGTTGTTGCACACCTGGTGTACCGGACGGTGCAATGGTGTCTGGTGGGAAAATAATTAAGCATCTCGAAATCACTGCACACTGACGTAATGTTTGAGTAGGTAATGCTAAAATGTCCCTGTCACACAGGAAGGTGATGCTCCCAAGTGCACTGTTAGCTAACTGCAAAGCACTGTAAGAACTGCCTGCACAAGACAAGCAACCTTATCATCTGTGCCTCTTTTTTTGTTTTTGGTTGGTGGTGGTGGTGGTGGTTTTTGTTTCTGGTTGTTGTTGTCGATGATGGTTGTTTTTGGTTTTATTTTTGTTTTTGGTTTCAGTTTGGGGTTTTGTTTTGCTTTTTGTTTTTTGCTTTGGCTGAACCCTGGGTGACTGAGCACTCAAAGGTTTTGTGCTTGCAAATGTGGCTAATAGAGTGCTGGAGCCCTGAGGGGTGTGTGAACACGTATCACAAAGTGCCTGAGTGCCTGGATTGCCTGCCTGGGCAGACAGCAGATGGAGCACCTCACTCACATAATACACGCCAGTGGGCCAGCAAAAATGCAGGGTCACAGGCAAACGCTGATGGTGTAAATTATGCTCAGTGCTAGACTTTTGGTGCTGTAAGGCTCCTGATGGGCTTTGTTTTCATTTTCTGCCACTGGACCCTATGCTCACGGTCTAATTAGTTGATACCACTTTAATGATGTTGGCAAGACCAAATATGCTTGTAAAAAGCTTTCGCACTTTACAGCAACATATTACTGTAATTTGTCCAAGATTTAGACAATTCTGTTCCTTTTCCTCCTGAAAGAATGAAATTTTGAACATAATCAGAGCTTTAAAAGTTTACAAATTTGGTGGAACTAAATCATAACCCAGCCCTTGGAAGTGGATCTCTTGTCAGAGTTCCAGAGCTGCTAAGAAATTTTGCTGGTGAATTGTTGTTAGTGCTGTTAGAAGTATTACAGGCTTTAAAAATGGAAATTTAGAAGCCCATTATACAGCTTTCTAAGAAAGAAAAAAACCAAACAAACCATATGCCAGCACTGTAAAAGGAAGTTGTTATACTGCTAGGCAAATCAATGCAAATTAGGAAAGAGAAAAAAGGAGCATGAAAGATGGAATATGACACAGATAAAATCTGAAATAAAAACATACAAGAAAAAATTAGTCAGAAAAATAATGAAAGAAACATTCATACTAATTTAGTGATGGGAAAGAGCAAAATTCAAAGTGACAAGACTGTGATTCCAGAATGCCTTTCCTTCACATCTTTCAGCCTGCCTAATGGCCCACTGCTGTGCGTCACACTTGCTGCCTTCTTGGAATTCCCCAAAGTGCTATCAGCTATGATTACTGCATGCATTCAAGTATTAATCTTGAGCCTTGTCCTATTAACTTCCACTGGTATATGAGACATGAAACTTGCTGAGCTGTTCTCCTGGATTTAGGCACCTAAATTCAACTAATTTTTAGGACAAACAAAGTAGTTCAAACCCTGTGGCCTCGTTCTTGAAGTGAAAATTTAGTGAATCAGAGTCCCAGACTGGGGAAATGAAAAAAAATCCCCATTGCCATTTCAGTTGCTGATTATCCCTAGACCTCTGACTCTCCCAGTACAAATATCCAAATGTCTTGTTCAAATCCATGGCTAATCATAATTCAGAATTTTTTAATCAAGTTATGAATTAAATCCAGACTCCCCTTCACTTTGGTTCTTTGTTGATCTTGTTTCCAGAACAAACTGCACATTTGCCAGCTACTAGGACAAGATACCCCTGCTCAGTGTGATTGCAGCCCATTTCTTCTAAAGAGCATCTGGAAAAATAAATAGTGCCTTGTATTCATACAGGGGCCAGACCACTCTGGGCCAATGAATCATGACTTTTTTCTGTGAACTGACACAGCTTCAATAAGAAGAATGGAGAATCTTTAATGCAAAGAGCACAGACTGGCTGTTAGGGTACCATCTTAGCAGATGTCTTCTGTCTCCACAGGTTGCAGCAAGAGTTGATTTCAGGTCTAGGTTCCTTAACAAGGAGTTTGAGTTCCAGACTGGGAAATTGAAACAATTATGGAGAACCTTTTGAAATGGAGAAATACCATTGCTCCTTCCTTTACCTCTCATACCTGTTATGGCTGTAAAAGGCATCTCTAGCAATGGTGACATACTCGGAGCACAAATGTTGGTTCACCCAGAAATTAAAGGGAAAAGAGGTGAAATAAAAGCAATCAATCAACAAACCTGTGTGTCCATCCAAATCAGCCTGCTGTTTTAACTTAGTGGTGCTCAAATATCCCACTTGAAACCCAAAGTAAAACAGCACAGACATAGAAAAGGGAACATCCAAAACACCTATCTCATTCTGACTGAATGTAAACAATTCTCTTGTTTAAATTGCAAATTAAGGCCCTTCATAAAGCATCAAAAGGCTGACCACTGTCAGATGTGCTTTTAACAATAGGATTTGCAGAAAAAGGTTCTGCAGGTGTATTGCAAATGGTATGTTTGTGAGTTCTTGTGTCAGAAGTAAATAAGTCTATTGACAGTCACTGTGAGAGCTCTTAAAATGTTTTGCCAAGGACAAATTAGAATACAAAACTAGACAGTTAACTTTCAGGAGGGTGGAGTTTAGATGAGGGAGAGATTATGCCTTTGGCATAAATGTACTGAAGGCAGTAATGAACTTCCCTACACCTAAGTGAAGTGTAGGATGCCTAAAAGGTTCTGAGAAGATTCAAATTTACATAGTTCCTCCAATTCATGGCTCATTTAACTGATTTTCACTTGCATAGGAAAATTTGCAGATTGATACCACTGAAAACTTTGAACAACATGAAATGGGAAATATTTGTTGAAAGCAACCTAAACTTTCTGTATTGTCTTGTAGATCCTGTAGGAAAGATGACAGCTATGACAATAAGACTGTTAATAAAAGGATTTGGACAGAAATTTGAGTATAAATCCACCTGCCACAATCAGAAGTAAGGGAAATTAAAAGAAGACATTCTAATTTAGTAGGTTTGAGATGCACAAATTTGTTAAGAATTCAAGAGATAGAAATGGTAATTTTGATTCAGATAACGACCCACATAGTCCAGATCTCTTCCACTGATCAAGAGTGGTGGTTAAATACATACTGTAAAAAATAGAACAACTATACAAATGCTTTACACAGTATACAGTTCTGGCTTTGGCTACAGGAATCAAGATTTCAGGAAGAAAAAACTAAAAACCAACCAATGGCCTATAGGATCAAAAAGAAGGAAGAGAAAGTTTTGAAGGAAGAAAAAATCCTCTAAAATAATAAAGGAATAGTAAGACTCAGAAGGCAGAAGTGACAATCACTATTTTTCTGTATTTAGAGAGATGAGTTTGATGAACTCATAAAAAAGATGATAAAGATCTTTCTAGATTTTTTGAATAGATTTGGTAGATTGTTGTCAAGAACTGTGAAGATCATCATAGCAAAGTGGATCAGTATTTAAACATTCTACCAAGAGAAGCAATGTGGAGACCTTCTTAGAATTATAAAGATGCTGAGGTTGGAAAAGAAATCTAATGTCATCAAGTTCAAGGTTAACTTGCACTAACAAGTCCAGCACTAAAGCAGTCCATTTTGAAATAATAATTTTCAAATATTTTTTTTTTCTATGTGCATGTAATTTTTGGGCTCATACTTTTGAGCAGAGCACTCTTCCTTCCACTATTTATTAGAATAAGGACTATCTGGTATCTTCTGCTTCGATATATCTGTTACTTCCGGCTTCTGCCCCAAAGCCATTACTTGTTGGAAGTAGGTATTATCCTTTATCATACAGTATTTAAATCCTTATCTCTCGGCCAAGTTGCAGATGTTTCTACTGTGGAAGTGGGCGACAGGAAGCATATAAAGGCTTTTGATGATCCAGTCACTAGGCTGGCAGTTGCAGCAGAAAGAGAGCCTGCCATGATAAGCCCTCCATAGGCATCTTTCCTGGCAGATAGCTCTGGGAATGTGCTAAAGGGTTCTTCTGGCTGTAACACAGAGGATGCTGGTGATGAGCATGCTCTGCTAGACAAAGGTCTGTAAGCTGGTTACCAGCAAGGTACTGAGCATAAAGAAAACCATTTGGTTTTCTAATGGGAACTAATGAGTGTTGCAGTGAGTATATTGTGTGTCAAAATATGACTGCAACAACTGTGCTTCCATCCACGGTGAACTCATAGCAAAATTCCATTAGACATTTGTAATACTTGAAGGGACATTTCCCCCTGAACTCACCTGAAACACTGATCTATTAAATGACATGTAAGTAAAAAAATAGGTCATACTCTTATAGTTAGCTGATATCATGTATCTAAAACTTATAAAAAAATCAGCATACCCATAATATAGGAGTTTTCTGTAAAAGAAAAATATATCTGGGGTAATGTGCAATCCATATGCATGTCAAATCAGTAAGATATTTGAGCGTCTGTTAATGTAAACACATATGCCATTCCTTTTCCTCTTGCCCCTGGGATCCTGTAGTAAAGAGGGAAGTAGTCTCTAGTTGAGCATGTCGGCTAAAGAAACCCAATTGTCCAGGTTCATTTCAGATGACAATGCCTCAGAAATGCATAAAGTCCCTTGCTTTGGAGACATGTTAGGGTGAGGACAGTGTTTTTTTGTTTGAACACAGTGATGCAGAGAGAGGTCTCTCTTGCCTTCAGCTTTTCCAGGCTGGCTTTCTATTGTCACTGCAAGTATGTGAATTTTCTGGACTGTCCCATGTTATTTATGTTTGGTTTCAGAAACCACGGCAAAAACAGGGAGTTCCCCAAAATAATCACATCTTCCAATCCCTACCTATGTAACTCTAAGGAAAGAGGGTTTTGGTTTGTTTAAGAGTAGAAATTATAATGTCATAAATCTGCTCTGCACTTTACTCACTGTACCAAGCTGCTTGTTCTTGGCCACTTTAAGTGATAACTAAAGGCAGCCTACAAAAAGCAGACCACATGAAGACTGTAAGGACACTTTATTCAGCCAGAAAAATTCACTTCTTGGATATAATTCTGGGGACCCAGTGACAAATTAAGTTATTTGCTCCTGTAGTGTCATTTACTCAATTATATTCTTTAGCTTCCTTGCTACCCATTAAATCTCTCCCATCATATTACTGACGTACATACGTAGAGGACATTTTACAAAGGCAGAGTACCTTTTCAAGCACCAGACTGACCATATGCACACAGACTGCCTGTGATGCACAAGTATTAATACTGTTTTTCTGTGTGACTATAATTAATCCATTATGAGCGGGAAATGCAACATGTGCTGTATATGTACAGAATTGTTGTGCTGTACTTCTGCACTGATCTATTGTTTTTGGTAACCACTGGGTCCACTGAGCAGTCACAATGCATTTTTTCCTCAGAATGCACAATAAACATGGTGGCCTCAGGAAAAAGCAGGCTTACCACTAACAATCTCATTTTCTGAAAGACAGTTATTGTTTGAGGTATATTTTTTGTTCTCAAAACCTGTAAGGAAACAACTCTGATAATGGCACCCAAAGCCTGCAGCTCAACCCAGTGCAATTGTCAGAGACAGAAACAGTTCACCAGGTAAGTCTTGCCAGAGAACAAGAACAAAAATCTCTATTTTTTTGTCTTGGACCGTAGTTCTGTATTGTGGGACAGTGGAGTTAGGATAGACTATACAGCTCTGTAAATCTCCAGTCCTATGATAGTTCTGATGTCGCTAGAAGCCATTCCTTCTCTTCAAGATGGTATGGTTACATCATCCTGCAGTAGGCCCCCTAAAGGCTCCAAAAAGGGTTGTGTACCTACAAGAGCAGAGAAGCATTTGATATCTGCCACATTAGTCTAATCATTTGTCCTTGATGTCCCTGTTGAATGTTCTCAGTAATACCTGTAAGACATTTAGATCTCTTTTTGAGGAAGCCATTGCATGTGTTTGACTTGCATAAGAGGACAAGAAAAGGAGAATGAGAAAGTGCAATATAGAACACTAAAACAGGATGAGTTCCCACGTAACACACTACAGCAGAAGACCTGTGAGATATTCCTTGCGTAGGTTAGAAAGGTTGAGCAATTCACCACAAATCTTTGCATCTCATACCAATACCAGCAAAACCAGTGTCCGACATATTTTGGCAAATTAGCACTGACAGTGGAGGCAGGTTTACTTGGTGAATTACATGCCTGAAAGTTTGAATAGCTCATGTGGACAGAGAGAAACAGTCAGTCCAAGCTGTGGGTCTCTATTCAAGGGCATCTGGATAAATTTTTATAGCCTGTGGTATATAAGAATTTAGACTAGAGCACCAAATTGCTAGTTTGGGACTTGAATCTAGCTGTATGTGGGAATGGCCTGAAGCTGTGTCAGGGAGAGGTTTAGGCTAGATATTAAAAAAAGTTTTCTCACCCCAAGGGTGGTGGTTGGGCCCTGGAACAGGCTCCCCAGGGAAGTAGTCACAGCTCCAAGCCTGAGAGAGCTCAAGAAGCATTTGGACAATGCTCTCAAGCATAGGGTGTGACTCTTGGGGATGGTTCTGTGCAGGACCAGGAATTGGACTCAATTACCCTTGTGGGTAACTTCCAGCTCAGCATATTCTGTCATCTGTAATCGAGGTACATAAACTACAATCCTGAGGGATTTCTCAGGTGGCTACATATTTGGAATTTTCCTCTAGTTGAGCATCAGCCTCAATGCTGCTACGATCAGCTAAGGAATTGCTCTGGGATAAATGACAAAACTAGTTTGAACACCTTGGCAATAAGAGAAGTAGGACAAAAATTGTTAAATACTTTAAACTTTTCAACAGACAACAATTTAGCTTTTCTCTGTTTTCATCCCATCTCTTCTTTCACAGCAAAACCACACACTTTTGTTTCTTCTATGACAAACATTCTAAACCCCCTGAAGCTCTCAGCAACGTAGAGATTAATTTGACTCCTGGATTCAGTTTTGTCTAAGAACTAAAACACTTTAGTCTCATGTGTTGTGAAAGCTTTTCTCCATGCATGGAAGAATCCACTGGATACAGATTCAACAGAGTATCTTTTTCTGACAAAATAAAAAGTAACTATCCTTTGCAATGGCAGAGCATATAGGCATGCTTGCAAAATTACTATCAGTCAAATGACTGATAGTTATGATTGTTTTGATTCCCCATGTAGCTGCCTGTAGAAGAAAATAGATATCTTCCCTATTGTTTTCATAATGATAAAAAAAATATTATATGAAGCTGTGGTCAAGATGATTCACACGGAGATGCTAGGCAGAATTACCACCTTCAGCTGAACTCTAAGGACATCTGTTCGTAAAATGTCCTTTGGTTTATTTGGCTTATCACATCAGGCAGCAAACTCCAGAAGCCCAGGACTTGCTTCAAAAGAGGATCAGTATTTTAGGCAGTTGGAGGGAGATGCACAACAGAATGGGCTAAACTTTCCAGTTATCCTTCTCTTGGAATTGCATGGAAGACAAAAAATTATTTGTCCTCTTCTTCAGTGTCTGAATTTTACAGAAGTTTTAGATACTTCCTTTATGGAATTAGGCTTTAAAAGGTGATAATTTAGTTTAAATGGCAGATTTATGTTGAAACATAGTAACTGGAGTAAGACATTTTGTAAGGTTTCAGCAATCAATAGGCACATGATGAGACTGAGAATCTACTTAAACAATAGTGTTAAGGGCATAGTGAGAGTTGTCTAACTGAGATTAGTGGAATTAATCGCATTTTTTAAGTGAGGAACTGGTGAGGAGTCTGACAGAGAGCTTGTTAAAATTCAGGGTGAGCATTTGATTTGTTTTTGAATAAGTCTTCAGATGCTCTGCTAAACGGGAGGACTCTGTACCTTACACCTGGTTTACAACTCAGGAATAACTACTTGCTACAATTGAATTCTTATCTTTCATAAAGCTCCATCATTGATAACTCATTGGGACAGAATTATTGACATTCCATAGCAAATTTTTGCTGCATCTTTGCTGTTCATGCTATGGAAATGTTCATCTAACGTCGAGTTTTCTTGTTGCATCTGCAACCCAACACACTTTATTGAGAATCAAGCCTTGCCAAAAGCTTGTCTGTACATGAAAAATTGCTTCCATAAAGTCTGAAATAATTACCAGCTGTGTCTTCTGAAATTCGTACAGGCTACTATTCATCATAACTGAAGCTGGACTTTGGATTCTTGTACCTAGTGGGGTTTTTTAACCAAACTTATCAGTTTTTCCAAGTCTTCAAAACTTTTGCAAGTCATTGGATTCTGTGACTATGATGAAAGTCAAATGGCCTTTTTGAAGTGAATTTAATTTATTTGAGTTTTCTGATCAAAAACTACTGGTCTGGATACATACTTGTGACATACAAATTCGTTTAAACTTTTCATATCCTCAAGTTACAGAACACAGTAGGGAACATTCTCCAATTTTCAACAGAAAACTTCTAATATAACATTCTTATTTTTACATATGTATTTAAAGCTATGCAGATTGCCTGTAAAATGAAGCAACTAGCTTGTTTAATTTATGCATATCAATGTGCATTCAATGTTAAATACATACAATTCTTATAAACCTTACTAAATTACGAGGTAATCTTAAATGACTTGGACAAAAATTTCTCAGCCATTTATGTTAGGGTAGCTCCTTGCAGTTTTTGAATCATCAGACACTACCTTCTCAGATAACATGCACTTCCAGTCTTTTAAGAGCACATTTGCTCTGAGTCATTGTACAGTGATTTATAGCCATTAAAAAAAAAATATATATATATATAAACCTCCCCCAGATAATAATAAGAAAAGAAATGTGGAAATAATCAAAAGCTTTAAGTTAGGAAATATGGAAAATTGATAAGAGAAACCATAGGGCTCAGGCTGGCAGTGTTTCCAAGAGTGAGAGGGTGGGGATGAGAGTTGAAAGGGTCATAAAAGTTGGAGCAAAATGCAACAGTTTATAAGAACACATAAGGGACACTGACTATAGGAAGAAAAATCCCTCTGCTGCAGAGAGTGCTTAAGAGCAGAGAGTTCACTTGCTGCCGATTCATCTTTAACTTTAGAAAACGGAAGTCTGTCTAGGTTTGACATTGTCATTGCAATACAGTTGCTCATATTTGATATCAATTTTAAGCTTACGATTCTTTAATTTGATCTAGCCCTCCGTCCACTGCTCCAGAGGGGAGCCACAGGACTCTGACACACCTCAGATATGCAGATACAAAAGGCGGAGTTGATACAAAAGTTTTATACAGGCTTGAAAGAAGTTCCCAGGGGAACTGAAAATAATTGAGAAAATGCTACATGAAGAAAACATCTCATGTCAAAAAGCTCAAACTATTAATTCTGGGGATTGTAATTTTATGCCTTCCATGAATTTACAGGGACAATGATAGATGGATCACAATCATCATCATGTAATAAAAATGGCAAGCATTGTAAAAGAGACACGTAGGTAACCCATCATTTTAAGGGGATTATACAAATTGCATTGCATTTACTCCCATTCAGATATTTTTGTAAAGACAATAAGTAAGGAATCGCATGTATTGGCCTCCAATGTTTTCTGGAGCCAAGCAATTATGCATATATAAAGTGCATCTCAGCTACTAACAGCTACAGCATAAAAACCAGAGGTTATTACCTTATCTCATAACTAATTTTGGAGTATTGTAAGACATGCTCATTTTTGCATCCTTTTCCTTATGCCACATTCCTTTACCTTATTTCTCTTAACATCTGCCTTTTCTTTTTAAATCTTGACAATAAACCAGTTGCTGAACAACATGAGATTTCCCTACCCCAAAGCATCATTATAACTGTAGGTGCATTAAACTTGGGGAAGACATTGCAGTGTGCTTGAAGCATGGATATGAGCAAAGATCTAAGATGAAAAGTTTTTAACATGGATCTGAATGTCTGAGACAAGTTTGTCTAGTTAAAAATAACTAAAGACATAATTAAAGAGGGATGTTTGCAACAGATGTTTGCATTTCAGATACCACTGGGGATGATATGAAAATAGGTGGTCCAAGCTTTTTTTGGTTTCAAGTGAAACATTGCTACCTTTTCAGTTAACTTTTTCCATGTTTCCCCTGGCTCTTTTAAATTTTTTTATTTTCTTCTGTACCTGAAATCAGACAGATATTTCTGTCTATTCTTTTGAAAACTGAAAATTCAGGAGATTTTGCTGAAAAATCCTCCTCTCTTCATCCTGCAGAAAGTGATAATAACAGAGATTTGATTTGCCTAAAAAGTTACAAAGATTTCCCACAGACATTTGGAAAAAAAAAATTTTACAATGAAAGCTGCCATAACAGAAATGTTTCAACCACTTCTGTAATATAAGAACAAAAATAGAAATAATTTTCAGGTATAAGACTAAACCAAGGCAAGACCTTAAAGTGTAGGTGTCTAGGAGACACAGATGGCTGTAAAACCTTATACTTTTTTCCTGCTGCAAGAGAAATTCCTTACATCTTTGATTTTAGTCAGCAGCAGAACTGTAGGAAGGAACCACTACCATAAAATTGGCAAGCTTTTTCTCAGCTGTATAACAAAGAATACAAGGGATGTTCCACACCTGTAATTTTCAGTCATAGAGATTTTACTCATATGATGTTTAATTGTTTTTTCTTGCAGAAAATAAAGGAGTTTTGAAATGTATGTAGTTAAGGCTGCTATGCAGGCTTGTATAGTAAATCCTTCAAATTTTCTACACCGACCCAGGTCAGTGGTCTGCTCTTTGAAGCTGAGCTTGTCTCCAATGCAAGTGTTCAAAGGAATTGTTCATATAGAGGTGCCTGTTTTAGAGAAGGCAGGATGCACTGTTACTAGATTTATGCCTTATTGCAACACAGACCTATCCAAAGGTATGCCACCAATTTTTAAGCACAATGGAGGAGAAGTTCCAGCAGATCCTGGAATTCCTTCAAGGGAACTTTTTACCTGCAGTGCTAACTTTGATTTGGCATTGTTTTAATCTAGACTATGGTTTAAATATATTTGGATATTAAAAGGATGCTGCTGTATCTCTGTATGATGCACTGTTTAACAGGGTGAATAAGAAAATTTTCAGAAAAACCATCACATTTTGGGGCAGGAAAATTCAAGGAATTATGAGCCTTGGTTTACTACCCTTTGCTCTGGTGAGTAGAAGCAGCCATGTGCACATGCCTAATACTCCATGGGTCTCAGCCTGACAATGAGGTGAGGTTAATGAACTGTGGGAAGTGTGGCAAGAAGTGAATACTGGCCTGTTTTTGCTGATTCTGAGGGGGCTGAGGGAAAAAACAGAGGAGTGGAAAATACCACCCTGAAGTATCTTATTCTGTTACCCTGTGTCATCATGTGGTACTTGAAATGTTTGAGCAGCTTTAGCTGCAAAATAAACTCTCCAAAAAGCACGGTAAATAAACTCTCAGTTACAAGAAGCAGCTGAGCACATTTGGCTCATTCAGCCTAAAGAAGGGGGAGACATCACAGCAGCTTCAGCTTCCTCAGGAGGGGAAGTGGAGAGGCAGGCCTTCATCTCTTCTCAGATGCCAGAGATAGAACTTGTGGGAATGGCCTGAAGCCGCATCAAGGGAGGCTTAGGTTGGATATTAAAAAAAGGTTCTCCACCCAGAGGGTGGCTGGGGACTAGAACAGCCTCCCCAGGGAAGTGGTCACAGCACCAAGCCTGACAGAGCTCAAGATGTGTTTGGAAATGCTCTCAGGAACATGGTGTGATTCTTGGGGGTGGTTCTGCACAGGGTCAGGAGTTAAGTCTATTGGCCTTGGGGGCAGGACTCAGGCTCTGAAAATACTTCTCTGTAACTTTGCCAATCTAAGTTGGAAGCAAACGTGTTAAGTATATGCCACATAATAAGTAAAGATTTGCTTCCTTCTTTTATTTTATTTTTTACTTTTTTTTTTTTTTTTAAAGTAACAATTACAAGTCTGTAAAAAAATTGGCAAATGCTATTCGGTCAGCTCTTCAGTGCAAAACTCACACTAGCTGAGATCTTGACATCAAACCTCTTCCTTTTAATATATTTACAATGCTTCAAACTTCATTTTCTTTCACTTTTCCTTTATAAATGCCACTGTGTTCTGCAGAACAATTTTTCAAAAAATGAGTTATTCCAGGAGAACTGATAATGATGAAGTAGTGTTGAGATCTATCACTTGCCACTAATTACTTCCAGCACTATTTCATTGAAGCTAAAGGGTATTACGAATGTTATAAAACTGAGCCAGGCAACACAATGTCAAGATTTCTGCAGCTTAAACTTTATCTGATCACCATGGAAGCTCCCCATCATACAGCAACAACAGGACAAGGTGAGATTTCATTATGAGCATTCTTAAAAGAAGTGAAAGTGCCAAATAATACCATTTCTATGCTAGAAGACATTCTTAGAGAATCTATTTCTTTGCCAAAGATATCTCCTCCTGTGCCTCCCTAGTCACACTGAACATGGAAGACAGGAATTGAAGTTTATTTACTTGAGATTAGTCAAAATTCCCTCAAAGGGAATGTCCTATCATCAGGTTGGATTGCTGGGATTGGGTGTGAGGAGCTAAAAATGAAGCTTCAGAAATTTGTAAAGTCAAAGGTAAAGAGAAAAGGAGCACAAACACCAAATCTGGTGGCTTCAGAACGGCTTAGGGCTGATGTATTTCTGAATCTATTTAACAAAAATATGCCAACAGTCCCAGGAACAGATGCTAGGATCTAAAGATAAAGACAATTGCCAAAATCTGGAATCAGATACATCCAAATTACTGACTTGGTACAGATTTTTTGTACTGAAGGTGACTATTGATTGGATAGTCTAGAGAGGCAGTATTTTTCTGTCTCTTGATATCTGCATATGAATGCTTTTTACCTTTTGGAAAAATACTTTAGCTGAATAAAGCTTGCATTTTGTCAAACAAAAGCTACAGTTGTAACTGGAAGTAATAAAAGAAATTATCCAGTCTAGCAGTCCATTCTTGTTTTTAATTTTAGGAATCAAGCATCTTCCCTGTGTTCTCCCTACAGGAATACAATTTTAGTACAGTTTCTGTACTGAAAAACCACTAAACTCATGCAATACAGATGATTAATAATAGTATAAACTCATTGCAATAGTCATACATAGAAGATTTGCACGCTCATAAAATTGTTCTGAAGCAGACCTCTTTTCACTCTGACAGCATAATACTTGGTGAAATGGTATGCTGTCCTTAGTGTAACACTGATGTCTCATTGACTCCAGGGACTGGGAATTTAGACTTACCTTTAACATGGCTCAGAATGCTGGGAAAATAAAAACATTTTTCTCAGATTCATAGTAGTATTTTGCATACTACTTATGGATACAGATTGTAAAGTTGTAAAGATGATACTGCAGTGCTGATGCCAAATTCAGTAGACAAAATTTAGTTAAGTTTATTGCAGTTGCAATAAACCTTTGAAAGCAGAATACCTTTTCTCAAAAATCAATCTGAACTTGGATCTCTAAATCCTGCAGCCCTTACTCAGGTCTTTGATGAAGGTAGTGTGGGCTATCAAGCACTGGCTACCAAGATACTGGCTGAGAAAACAACCTCTGGAAAACTGCCCCACATATTCCATGGCCGCACATGACAGGTGCCTCTTTTCCCTTCTCCTCATCTGTTGGAAGGCCAGCCTAAACTCTGAGAGCCAGTGTTTGGCCAGCCTCCATCCCTGCCTGCACTTCTGCATCCCCTGCTCTCAGAACCTATTTTGCTTGCTTGAACAACCTAAGCCTTCTGAAAAGAAGACTGTCAGTTATCTTGAAAACTCCTTTTTATGATCCACCCTCTCTTTCTCATCTTAATGGTTGTATCTTGACATTTTTCGTTCTGGACTTCAGATGAATTGCTTGAACAAATTCAGATCTATCTTTCCTACATGAGCTCTGGAGTCAGTCTGCCCACCACCAGTGTGTCTGTTGCAGTGTGGTCTTGATAGCAAAACTCCTTAATAGGCCTATGGTTTATACAGAAAAATTGACTCATTTTCCAACACAGCTAAAAGTCACTCCAAACTGCATAACTCAGGAAGGTAGAAAGACTTTATTACTGCTGCAAATCATGTCCAGTTGGGGTTTTGTCAGCTTAGTGGTATCAGTAGGCCAGATAGTTAACCTGTGTAGTGTTTTCCTGGGGAGTCATGTACGATCCCTGGGTCAGGGTGTCATAATTCTCTACTCTTAAAAAGATGGAGTTAATCTGCCCTTGCAAACCTGGGGGTTTGCATTTTAAATGTTTTTACCTCCTTTTTTATAGACTCTCACGGAATTTTTCTGAAATAAAACATTTGTCCAGGCTGAATATTCAGGATGCAGGACCAATTTTCCTGGGTTCAAATTGGACGAATTATCCTTGTTCCAGATTTGCAGTTGTACAGAGAAAGGATGCCCTGGCCATTTATCATTAAATATCAAGATGAAATACTCACATCTAACTGACTTATGACAATCCTGTGTTTGGCTGCAAATTTCAGGAGACTCCCAAAACATGACAGCAAATTGACAACACAAAAAATGGATATAGCAGAAAAGGGACACTGCAGAATGGGACAGTTAAAAAGAACAAGTGCTTAACAACATACACTTCCAGCTGGTGGCCTTTCCCAGGGCATGCTGACAGCAGAAGGAAGTCCCAAACCTGACCAGTTGTTTAGTGACTGGTCATTAAGTGGGATGAAATATAGCAATGTACAATCCAAGTGTGGCTGCACGACAGATGTCTCTTAATGCACAGGGCAGTATTAATGAGGTTATTGGATATATACTGTATATCCCACTGTCAATAAACACTTTTTTACTTTTAAAAATCTTACAGGTTTGTCCCAAGAATCAGCTCAAATCTTAAAGTTCATTTCAAACAATCACTGAAATAATTTTACAAGACTTTCCCAATATTTATTTTCCCATATTATTTTTTGGAACACTAAGTCTTATGATCATCCAAAGTGCATATTAGCTCTTATTCTGACATTTGTTCCATCTGTCACTGAACACAGTTTGCTTTTCATAAGGTCTGAATTAGAAGAAGAATTTCTTTTCACTTCACCATCTTACACTTTTCAACTGGTTGCATATATGAGCACAAATTGGTTTTGAAGTGTCTTTCTTTGGGTAACTCACCTTATCTCAGAAGTCATTAATGCTGTACCTCATTTGCCCCATGGTATGAACACCTCAGCTCCCTTCACAGAAGTCAGGGTGTGGTGCCTGACTATCACCACCTGCTGAAGGAGAGCACCCCGCAGCACCTGTGGGTCGTGAAACAAGTAGAGCAGCGCCGCTGAAACCACAGGTGTAGCAATAAGCACATGCCCTGCTGTGATTCTGCAGTGGGCAGAAGGCAAAAAACAAGAGGTGTCTTTTACAGGCTCAGTGTGTCTAATATCAGACCTCCAGAAAATGTGGTCTCATTCTCAGGTGAGCTGTGGCATTGGAACTACTGCTTAGCAAGTGGCTTAGTATTTTCTCATTAAACATTTATCCTTTGTCTATGCACAACTAGCTCTTATTTTGGGGTTAGGTCCTGAACCACAGCAGAATGTCTTAGAGATCATAATAAATAATAATACATGCTAGTGTAAAATGTCAACTCTTACAAATTGAGGTTTTTTAAAATTAGATAATCTATGAAAATGTACCTGTGAATTTCTGGATGTCCAGGTGAAAAAGACTGACATATGCCCTCTCTTTTGTCAGCCTTACATGCACCTAACTTCATCCAAACTTGTAATAACACACAAAAGATTTTAAATGTACTTCCTTAATTTGCATTAAAATTATATTAAAAAGAATTATTTTATACCATACAGTATGGAAGTCTTGCACTGTGTAAATTCTTTAAAAGTTTTTTGGTCTTTTTTGTGTGCATGGAGAAATACATTTCACAAAGTGTTGTGAGACGCTATGAGATCTGCTTCTTAGGGCTATATTCCAAGCCCAGCCTTCAAGGATCAAATAATTAAAATGGATAAGAATTCAATTTTTTTTTTTTGGTTAACTATATTTTTTTCGGGACCCAAAATTTGCTTTGGACCACCACAACCATTGTGATCACAACTGCTTAATTGGTACAAGTCATCAACTGTATTCTATTCTATTTTGATTTTAATGTCATCAAGAGCACCCCTAAATGCTAATAATGCAATAAACTACATAATTTACTACATATATTTAGTATATATGGATAGTCTACATATGTTCTACTTATAAATTGACTTATTAGGTGTGATTCATCTAATGAAATGCTGCGTTTGTGATGGATGTGTCTATTCTGAATGGACCCCTTAGACTAAACTCAATGGAAGCACAGTAAATGTGTATGAGTCGTCTCATGTTATACAGATGTCCACAGTAAATCACATGAATTGTGCCAGACATTGATTTTCCCCTCCTTAGCTAACAAAGGTTAGCAGAAGGATGACAAAACCTCCTTGCCCATTTCACCACAAATCTATGGATGTTAAATTTCATATTGGTGAGGTGAGAAACAACAAATGGTAGTTTGATTCAAAATACTGTGAAACTTTCCTAGGAGCAAACAATTATTTCCCAGTGTTACTGACTTTGAGTGGTAGTTTGGAAAGACCTTTAAATGTAAGCAGGATCATTCATACAATATAACATGAAATTACATATGGCCAGGCATATAAACTTACTCACAAAATATTGTTGAGCTGTAGCTGAGAATAAGCTACAAAATTGAACTCATTATAGTTGGTTTACTCCCCCTTTTTATTGGGGACGGTAGCCCTGTTTAAGTCTTCTGTGTAATGGTGGTCACAAGCTAAGGATGGCTTTCCCATACACCCAGGGGAATCTCAGGTATTGAAACAGAAATTCAGGTCTCCTTGGAGGAAATTAAGGGTTTAAATAGTATTTAAACATGAAATAGAAAAGGTAGATTCCCTTTCTCAATCACTTGAGTCCATTCCAACAGATCTTGAAGACTGGAATTGTACAGGGGTTTTTCACTGACTTACTGGGTACTTTTCTCCAGACTGCACATTATTGTTGGTTGCAGCTTGCGTTCACAGTGGATTTCATTACAATTTGTTTTTTTTTCCAAGAAAAAGATGGTATTATTCAACACAAAATAATTACTTAAATTTTGGAACCTATTCTGGTAAAACAGAGCAATTCTCCAAGCTACAGGAGCTTTTCACTTTATTGTAGTTTTGAGCTGGCTCATTGAAAATGCTCAATATTTTGAAATGTTTTCATCTGTGTTAATTTTTTGGGAGAAAAGGGGTGATAACTTGGGGGCGGGGGGTAAGTTTTGCCCACATGAAAGTTCCTTCACTGCAAAAGATGAATGCTCAGAAACTTGTAATAGCAATCTCCCTTATGATGCATTAACTGGGAGCTAAACTCATGACATCTGAATCGGTAAAGGATTTCTAAAAAAATATTGTGCTGATTTTCTCTTTATGTAGATGAGGCTCTGAAAAGCAGCTAATTATCTTACTAAAGGTGAATTAAATGTGCTTCCATAACAATTTATTTTAAAAAACTTGTGTTTCAAAATTCACTAATGAAACACCAGAATTTAGAAGAAGGTTACTACGACATTTACTTTTTGCGCTGAAGGCAGTTGGGCAAACACACAAAGCTATTCTATAATGTAAAAAGACAGTGAAAAGGAAGACTTCCTACTAGAATTAAAAAAATCATGTGAATTTGCCCCAATATATTCTATCAGAGACCTTGTTAAAGTGATTCAGAGGGCCAAAAGGCGCAGTATGTATGTCTGAAGAGTCAGTGCTGCTACAGCTTGGCATCCACATTAGTTATATCTTCAAGTGGTACTAGTCAAAGTAAAGGCAAACTATGGTGAATATGATGTTTGCAAGGAAATGCAAGCAAATGCCAAGTAGTGCGTACATTTAAAAAATATCCGACTACAACTCGGCAATTAATTTCTTTCTCTCCCCAAAAATGAATGGAAAAACTGCAAGATTAAATGTTGCACTGATGTTGCTGACAATTTATTAGTGTTAGGCCTTGAAGTTGAAAACCTTGCAGATTTCGTGTACAAGATCTCATTGGAAAAAGTAAATTAATTTCCCTTTCTGCTTGCACAGCTCTACTGTATCTCTATTTATGTAGTTAGGTTGCTATCTTATATCCACAGAAATTAGAAGGAATAGAGCACAGTGCTCACAAAAGCCACACCTTGCTCTCCTCTCAATTTTCTTTCTATAAACTATAGAGAAAATGGCTAATGTCCCAGGGAAGCAGTTTTTAGTTCTCTCTCCAGCTAAAAGCATGATTTTAATTTATTTTTTTTGGTGTGATTTTATCCCAATTAATTTAAAAAGAGCAGCTTATGAGACTATTCATACTACTTTTGTTCTCTTTTGCTTCTGGCTTAATGGATGGCAGCAGTCAAAAATACCACTAATAAAAAAAAACGGAAAAAACCACATCTTCAATTTTAAATGAATACATTTGTTATTAATTATTTTCTTTTTGTATTTTCCCTCTTCCTTAGTGAAAATGCTTTCAAGAGCGCCATGCTCTGATTCTTCTAATACTGAAGAAAGACATCTTTCTACTTTGTCTTATTTGCTCCCTCCTATTATCCACATTTGTGAGTAAGCTGATATTCCTGGCCATAAGTCAATTCATGTTATATTGCATGAATGGTCCTTTGCTATGATTTCTGAATCACAGAAAGGGAGAGGAAGATAAATTCTGGGAGCTGAAGCAAAAAAAGGAGGTGGATAAACAAAATGGGAAGCCATTTCTTGCTTCTCTCTTCCCAGAGCCCAGGGGAAATGCTGGTCCCCAGGTTCTTCCTAGCCAAGAACTGGCACTGCTGCCCACTGCCATATTCCCAGCCCAAAATCATTTCACCACCACCCCTCTGCATCTGGAGGAAGCACTGGGAAGGATTGTCTACCTGGAACATCTAATACTGGTGGTCTTGTGCTCCTTTCTTTATACCACATGTTCATTGCTTTTCATTTCTTGCCAGTGGACTCTATTTCAAAATTTTCTCTTTCTGAAGTGTTTGTACATGAAGAAATTAGGAAATCCAGGCTCACAGGCATGGCTTCTATTTTGATCCTACCTGTTAAGTCACACAAATGGCTTAAAATTTTGTGAGGTGCATCTTTGCTCAAATTTCATCTTTATCCAACTCATTTGCTAAACTGATGGGTGCAGGTCTATGTGTCCTGGTGGTTCTCTCCTAGCAGGTAGCTGCAAAGCCGGCCAAAGCTCCTCTACACCCCAAACCATGCAAGAGACAAAGAAGTGTGTCGTATCACAGAATCACAGAATGATTAGGCTGGAAGAGACCTTCAAGACCATTGAGTCCAGCCCAGCCCTAACACCTCAACTAAACCATGGGCCCGAGTGCCAAATCCAGTCTTTTTTAAAACACAACCAGGGATGGTGACTCCAGCACCACCCCAGACAGACCATTCCAGTACCTTATCACTCTTTCTGTAAAAAACTTTTTCTTAACGTCTGACCTATATTTCCCTTGGTGCAGCTTATATCACAAAGCCAGGATAAAGTTTCATTGTCTTCAAGGAATGATTTGCAAAATAGTGAGAGAAAGAGCTCTGGTATTCTCTTTTTTCTGCAAGACACTATCAGAAGATAGTACTGCCAAAATATTCAAAGATATTCTTAAAATAGACCAACTGAATAGGCAGAAGCAGGTGCATAAGTATCTTACAGAATCGGAGCAGCAAGTACAGTATATTTATAATAGATAAAAAGGAAGAAATTAAAATTTTCTCTTAAAAAACATATTAGAAACTCACATTTTACTTTTCAGTCCAAATGACCTAAACAAGAATGTTAGCCTTTATGTCCTCCTGTAGCATAGAACATTGTACAAAAAGGCATATTGATGAAGTTTGAAGTTTAGTTTGAGCCTATTAGCCCTAATATTTCACGTGGTTCTCTTGTTACTTTCAGCGGTGTTTCTTTTCAATTTTTATGGGAAGACACTTAATTAAGGAATATATTTTATTATCTCACATCAAACCAGTCAGAGGGAAAAAGTCATTGTTTTTTATTTAGCACCAGGAACAGGCCTGGGTCATTGTTAGGAATATGGTAAAAGTTTAGCAGTAAGAAGTCATCCTGCATAAGGACAAAGCTGGAGCTTCTTTCAGTATCAGGGATCTTCTCTGGTGTACCTACAGGTCTTGGTGATTAATTGGATAACTTAATGGTTAAATGATTTGTCATTACTATTGGATCAACACTTCTTTGCATATTTTTAGCTGAATTACTGGACAGTAAACACACTCTCAGCTTTACATAGTACACTTAGCTGTGTGGAAAGTTCCCCCACAAATATCTATGTGCAAATGTGTTGCATGTGCAAACAAACAGGAAATCACCACATTACTGAGATTCATGTCGATTTGTGGATGGTGCGATTCTCCTTTAAAGAGCCACTCAGGTGATGAATTTCTTTCAACACCAGAGGAAGCTGACAGAGCACGAGGAACAGGAGGCATCACTGCTCTACAGCATCGTGGCTGTGATAGAGGATCCGGGCCAATTACAAATATGGGTACAAACTCAAATCTTTGAAATCCAGCCCCAGGAAATATTTCTGAAGGCAAGGATAATCTTCCTATTGTATTTTTCAGCAAGATCACCTCTGGAGTGCTAATTTTGCCTGCAACTATTTCCAAACACTTACCTGCTACAAACTGTGCATAGATGTCTCCTCTCTCTTTTCTACCTTTGTAGATACCTTTAAGTTGACTGTACTCTGTGAATTCACCTCCAGATGGTACTGGCATTTGGATAGAAGGTTTGGACCCCAGTATGGCAAGTCACATAGTTGCATGCCTACTCTGATTTCTGTGAGACTATCTACTCGCTTAAAATGCAAAAAGTCTGTTAAGTGCTTTTTCTGGATAGGGAATGCTGCATATATCATACCATTACCAACCTATAAGGTATCCGGTTTCACTCAGGCATCCAATTTGCTCATGCATGCAGTGTTTTAGACTGGATGATGGGATTAAATAGTCATAACAATGTATGTAGCAGGTGATACAATATTAAATCCCAAAGTATTGACGTTAAATTTTATGGAAGAAATTTCTGATCCACAGTTCCCTGGGCTACAGTCAGGGCTGGCTTCCTGATGGTTTGGAAATTTTCAGCTATAATATTCTGATTTAATGACTGAATATTTGCACCTTCAACCTATTGCTGTAAGTTCAAATACAATAAAAGCTTGAAATGCTGAATGGGATGGTAGTTGCAACACAATGTTAACAACCCTGATCAGAAATGCTGCACTTTAAACAAGTGTTTCATGCAAAATGAATAATATTAAAAATTATCTGAAGGTATGGGTGTATGCTTTGTCTGTATGTAGCTACTATGCACCAGAGTGCAAGTAGGTATCTTGAAAGAAAATTTTTGAAATTATAGTTTTCGGGCAGCTTATATATGATGACATAGTGGCAAAACAGCACAGAAAATACATATCTGCATGAGGGAATGGACTCATTATTCCATTTTGATTTCAACACTGTTTTGCCTTTTCATTGCCTTCTAGTTTTTCACTAGACCCCCTAAAGCATTCTTCCTTCAAATCCATATTTTCTCCATCAATACTATTTCAACTGAAAGATGTACTATTTCACCTACTTTTCAGCTTTTAGAGCTATTTCAAATCCAACTGGATTGAAATATCTTCCTTTCCCCCCACATTTTTATTTTCCAACAAACTACTTATTCTAGTTGTCCCTGAAACAACACAATCCAGATAAGATGCTCCAAAACATTAAAGTTATTTCTATCACATTCTTTTATGGACTTGCATTAACATAGAAAATTTAGTAACTGGTAGATAAAAGGTTTTAATATTTACCGAAATTTCCCTGAAATACATTAATTTTTTTTTCTGATAAGGAGAATTAAAACAATATGGAGAAAGTGAGAAAAATGCTGAACTATAAACTATTTTATTAGTGTCCCACACAAGAGGAAATTCAATGTCCTGTTGGCCTTGCTGTTAGGATAATTTCATGAAGTTGCGCTTCTGTGGTTCCATTTCACTACTATGATCTCAGCAACAGAGAGACATTAAATGGTAGCATGACAGACAAAAGAGAAAAACACTACGACTATTATAAAAGACTATTTTATCATTGTTAAAAGTGCTACATATCATATCATTTGTGATCTGCTCTGATTCAAAAGACCAGGCAAGGGAGAAAAAAAAGAAAAGAAGGAGAAATCTGTAAAGTCATGGTTGTAATTTGGAAACAAATGTGGGACATTCCAGACTGGAGCACTGAGCTGACAAACATGCTCTTAGCGCAGCCATATTTTGGTAATACTTGATAAGCCACCTTGTGTGCAAACTGTTAATTAAATGATTTATTTTAAATGACAAGACCTGTAGGTAGAGACCAAATTTGTATAGCTGGGAAAAATAGGAAGGCTTGTCAGATCTGAACAAAGCCTTACATGCTGAAATCTTACCATTTTGCAGCTGTCTTCCAGAGCTCAATTAAGATATTTCTTTCACTCATAG
Source organism: Donacobius atricapilla (assembly GCA_013397315.1). Lineage (NCBI taxonomy): Eukaryota > Metazoa > Chordata > Aves > Passeriformes > Mimidae > Donacobius > Donacobius atricapilla. The sequence goes on along the minus strand of WBMY01008043.1, from coordinate 424,815 downwards.
AGTTTATGTTGATTATTCCCCATGGCTTGTTATGGTTACAGTAACACCATCAGAAATGTTTTGTGATATATTTTCTGCGTAAAACTTTGGCTTTGAACTATGAATAGTGATTTCAAACTCCTTGATCTCCTTTTTCTGCGTGTCAGTCTCTCTATGACTGGCAGATTTCATATGATGGCAGAATAAGACAGAGTAATGCCTCAGTTCTCATTTTGGGATTGTGCAGCGCAGGTTTCTTCCAGTGCAAGACATTTTCCTTTTTCTTGTGTCATGAATCTTGCAGTAGACTGGCAGATCAGGGGGTGTGATCATTAAGTGTGGCCTCCACAATGTTTAAAATAAGTAAATAAAAGGCCCATTTGGAGTGGGTGAGCAAGAGGGAATCTAAATGCAAGTGTGAGAAGGGAGATCCTAAACCTTTCAGACTTATCAGGTCGCTGAAGAACAAGAAAATTGTAGTAATAAAAACCTCTGGTCCTAGTGAAATATTATCTTCACTCAAAAAAAATGATAAGTGAAGTCCCAAGATAAGAGAAAGTGGTATGAGAAGAGAACATCACATGCATAGTGTGATGAAGACAAAAAATGTGAACAACTCTCAAGAACATTAGATTTTTCAAAAGAATTTTCTCTCACCAATTTTCTGTATTAGCTGACAAGATTCTAATAGTGTTGCTTGATTACATTCTACTATTAGAAACCTTGCAGGTTAAGTGTCGACAGCAAGTAGGCATTCTTCTACCCTTCTTCATGAGGGAGAATGTTGTTCAGAATNCAAGATCGGCTCTAGTCATCTGTAGCTGGAGCTGTGCCTGACACACTGCCTTGGTGCCAGAGCTAGCCCGGGTGAGCAGAGAGACACTCTCTGAAGGCACCGCGACACTCAGTTGCTTACTATCATTTCCCTTGGGCCAATGATGATCAGGAGTTGTTGGATAAGATGAAGAGAGATTGCTATTTCATGTGATATTAAATTATTTTCAGTCTTGCTTGAATATGAGTATGAAACAGGTCTGTTTGTTTGTTTGTTTGTTTGTTTTCACCATTAAAACTTTGCAACAATCAAGTTCTTTCACTAAATGAGCTCAAAGTAATAACCATCAATTCTAGAATCAGCAGAAGGCTCCTCTGGCATATGATATCTTAAAAAAGCTATGTCTGATTTCATGCACTTATTCTCAGTCCTCACGATGGTGACAGAAAGAATAGAAAACCTCTACATTTGTCATGGTAGAACTACTTTGTACCATTGTTGGTACAGCAACCTCTCTTGTTTCACTGGCTGCCTCATGGAAATAGCTTCTGACACTGATATTGCTTACAGGATCTGTGTAATTGAGAGTAATTTATAAGCTTCTCAGGTTCTTAAATTGTGATTGTTCCTTCTTTACACAAAATTTGACCTCTTAGTCTCCATGAAAGCACAGTGTAAGCGAGCTTTGAGCTAGCTTTCATTTTTTTTTAAGTGGTGCAAGCAACAACATCCCTCTGCAAAGAAAGGGGACAATACTATAACAATTTTTAAAATTGTCAATAGAGCTGCTTCCAAAGAATGAATGCAGGAAAAAGTTACAATGGAGGTTACAAAAACCAAAACCAGCAAACCAGTAAATAAACTGTGAATTAAAGGAAGTGTGTAAGATGGAAGAGGAGCAATGAAGGGGTATTCCAGGCAAGCATCATTCTCTGTGACACTGCTCTCTGCAGTGGTTCTTGGCTTTGCTTGTAATGTTTTTTTTCCTACAGAATCAACATAGTTTTCATCAGGACTCTCTTCTTACAAGCTGCCCCTGCCTATGAGGCTGCTGGTGATGGTGAAAGCAAGTTTTGCTGAGGCTGCACACTGACTGGCTATTAAATTTGGGGCATGTGTGTTTTTGGGTCAACTGATGTCAGCCAGAAGCTTTGACCACAGGGTAGGAAGAGGGAGGGGAAGCAGGGGTGATTCTCACGCTGGTGGCAGCCACTTCCCATGAGAACCCCCTGTGACAATGCTGTAGGGTTTGCAGGTGCGGGGCAGGGAGAATAACAGTGCAAGATCGGTAGCGTGGGAACAAGGAGAAAGTGCTGGCCCAGAGGCTCTGGGAAAGGCTGCCACAGCTTGGGTGACCGGGCACAGAGCTGAAAGCCAGCTATGCAGCTTCAGAGAGAGGGCTGTTAGCCGTGCAAAAGGCTGAGGCTCTTAAGGCACCGTGTGACGTGTGGCTTAGCGGATGGCATTGCCTTTGCTCCAAGGACCAGAATCCAGCACAGCTCAAGACCCGGCAACAGCAAATGTAACTCGTTTCAGTAGCACCTGCAGGGGCTATCAGAATAATGCAGTTTGTAATGAAATTAAGTGTGTAAACAGGAACTGGAGATCATAAATGGAAGACGTGGCACACGCATAGGAACCCTCTAGGATGGGATGCTACTGAATCCATATCTTCCAGCTCCAGAAATGCCCATCACTACCTATCTGTAGGGTGATCCTGGCTTTTGCTGTATGGACACCATTTTCTTGGATACACAGGTGAATTTTCAATCGGTTCCTACAAAAGTGAATGGTGGCTCACCACAATGACTGTGGTTTTCATATACATGTATTTCCCTAGGTATTGTAAGATGACTTTTCACGCCTCTTGGATCAATTATTTTGTGGCACATGTTTATATGTGTCCCTAAAGGATAATTTATCTGGGTTTTTAATTCTCACTTTTAATATTCATCTAACCAAAGGAAAAAAAAAGTGATTTAATGAACTTAAAGATGAAAATCATTTGGCTGAGTAGAATGAAAACACTATCACAAATTCAATTCAAAGTGGAAGCAACTGATTATTTTTCTTGATAGAACTCAAACTTATTCCAGCTTGTGGTTCCAGCTTAGCCTTCTCTAGACAATAGGAAATTATTCTCACCCTAAAGACTTATCAAGCAGCTCTTGTTACCTACCCATTTATAGCAGAGAAGTTTCTATTGGTTCCTTCAGTTTGGATGTAATTTTCCATCCTATCTGTTGTCAGATTATACATTTGTGAAATGAAGCATTAGTGGTGCATTTGGAAAATGTTTTTTTTGCAAGTAAGGGCCAATTTCCACTTCAGAGAGTGGAACTTAAAGGCAGATGCATCCTCATCTCACAAAGTAATTATCAGTAATAAAAGGCTTTTGTTGGGAAAAGTCTGAATAATAATTACCTGAAACAAATCATGAGGAGTGTCTGAGATGGATCTCTGACACGGAAAATGGGAGATAGAGGCACTGATGGAACTTGCTGAGATCTCAAAAAATACAAGGCACAAGGGATGAGGTGCTTGTTAGCCATGCCTATTGGTGGGTTCCTTACGGCCTTTCTGCCAAACCTGCTGTTACAGCGCTGCCTGGAGGAACCTCTTTGAGACCAGCCGCCACCAAAGTACATGACACGATGGTGGAAGCCAAGGTGACACTTGGATAGAGAAAATATTTCATGAGAGCATGTGTTTCCTAGTTAATTTAGCTAACTAGAAATCATCTTGTCTGATTTCTAGTGAAGGCATAAACACGTGGTTGTGTTTCTGTTATGAATATAGGAAGAGGCAAGGGGAAGTGTGTTTTAGAGCTTGATTTTTCCTCACATTTTGTTCCTGCTGCTGGACATATCTTAACCTATCCTATGGTCTAGCCTATCCTATGTATTGTATATTGTCACAATATAGTATACTGACACTATTATTATTGTTGTCATCCTCACAAATTGCTATAAATATTCTTATTAATGATAATTATTAATATATTGTCTGAATTGGCTTAACATGCACTGCTGCTAGACTTGCCCGAGAGGCAAGCAGGGTGTATTACGCTCAAAGGCAAATGAGCTGCTTGAGGAATTAAACTTTTAAAAGGCTTTTACCTTTTCCTGTGGCAGGGGGATTTGTAACTGCATGTGAAGTGAAGCAAGGAGCAGCTGAAAAAGGAGTGTGAGGAGTGAGTAAATGGATTAGTCCATGCCAAATCAAGTGGTTCTGGTTCTAAATGACTAAAAGCCCATGAATTTTTTAGAATTGTGGCTCCATCCTACCAGTGATACTGCCTTGGTAAATATTTCTTAGAGCAGCATTACAACAATGGACAAACCAGGAACACATTTCTCATGCTTGTCAGTCGTGGCTGCTCGAAGTGTTTGGAACACCTGTTTGTTTCTTCTCAGCTGTCACAGAACTACTTACTCCAGATTTATCTTCTCAACCTTACTTCTCTATTTATGTACTTGCAGCTGTAAGGGTATAGGCTAAATAGATGTATATGTAGCCATTAAAATTGACTGGTACCTACACACCTTTTAGACTGGAAGAACTTGCTAAGGAAACACAGAGAAGTTTTGCAAACAGGATATTCACAAAAAGCAATTATTTATTGTCTAGTACAGTAGGCAACAGGCAGCTAGGACTAGCAAGCTCCTAGGTTAAGTGTTAGCACTCTCACCCCCCGCTGGGTCTTGACACCACTAGGTCTTTGATGGACAGTTATCAATGGGAATGAAGAGGACCTTCAGACTCCCTGATTTTCATTAGCATTTTCAATTTCTTCATGCCAGTGTTTCTCCTCTTGAATCCTGGAGGGCCTGTCTCCACCTCAACAATCTCGTCTTGAGTTTTGATCCATCTAACTTTTCTTAGCACGCATGGTTCTGTTCTAGGTACTTTCACACAGCTTAGAGTTTGACAACTTTCTCAGGATTCTAAATCAAGATTATATAGCTGTGCCATACCAAAAGTACGCCTCAAATCATGGGAAATGGAACACCTATCAGGTGGATTACACCTTTTCTTATAAACAAAGTTCATAGAAAAAATAGTCAGAAGCAGGCGAACTCTGTAAGAAGGGACCCAAATGGTAGTATTTTCTTCTGACATGCTCCAGTGGAATTATGCTACAGGGAATGGGATGCGCCTCACAGCCTCCTGTCACAGAATGAAAGTCTGCCATAGGCTTTTTCTGCTGTGTCTTCTGTAAAGATGCTTGCCTTGAAAGAACAAGCATCAATCACTTTGAATTGTGACTTAGAATCACTTAGAATGGCTCTTTTTTTAAAAATCTCATTGGCCAAATCATTCCTTTGCCATTTAAATCACAAACATTGCTAATTGCAATGTTCATCTTCAGTTAAAGGCAAATGGCACACTGGGATGTTCCAAGTAATGACTAGGACATCATAATGGACCCCCTTTTCACTCATTTAATCATTTCTCCTGTTTCACCAGAGACAAAAATTCAAAAGTAGGTCAATATATGAGCTCAAGGAGATGCTTTCTGCAGCATAGACAGTTCTGATTTCACTTAGGCCAGATTTGCATATTGATATTTTTGTTGGACAGTCAGATTTACTCTTCATGTACATAGGGATGAACTTAGAATTGCTGTCTATGTGTAACTGTGTTCATCCTTGTCCAAAGAACAGATGTTGTGAGTTGCTTCTTACAAGATTTTCTTTTAACCCATAGGCAAAAGTCGTGCTACCAAAGTTACATCCAGGTCTAATTTATGTTGTGTCTGCCTCTGGCATAAATATAAATCTGCATTAAAAAAATGTGTGTGATGTCAATTTAAAAAACTTTCTCATAAATTTTAATATGCATACTTGACTTGCATAGTTTTACAGCTTTTCTTAAATGCTTTTTATTTCATATTAAAGTGAATCATGAAAACCAATTTTTTTTACATTGTATCCCTCATAAATTGACCCCTAAAGCTCTGTACAAGAACAGCTGCTTTTGCCACTTCTTAAGACCTTATAAAGACATTTTATTTGCAAAAATAAATGCTGAAATACTAAAATCTCTGTTGGACCATTGCGTGACATAATTCACTCCTATTATGAAGCAGAGGATTTATGGGACTAGAAACATTATCCAGCTATATGACAGATATTAATTGGCATGTGGTGCTCATTTTATTCAGCTCAGGCCTCTTCTGGAAGTGCCTTCTTGGGTCTGATCTGCTCCTGTCTTCAATTCTAAGGGCTTTTATTTTCGAGAAATAGGAAAGAGAATGTGAAGGTGTCCAATGCTGCATCAGTCATATAGTTTACTAAGATAAATTATGTTAATTATGTTTCTTACTTTTATTGTAAATGTGGGGTGATTTTAAAGTCAGTCTGATAAACTGGTATTTTTTGGCAAAACTGCTGGTTTAGTATTTTCACTTAATAAAAGCTCCTAGGTGGATTCAGAGGTGCTTTACTGAAACTATCAATCACTAAACAGTTTGGAAGATTGTTATCAGGAAAACCTTTTTTTCTTGGTTATAGTGTCATGATTGGTGTTAGTAGTGATAAAACTGGTAGAGAAATAGTTTGTAAAGCTTTCTCTAGGTAAGTGTATTTGAGATGGAAAAACTTGCCTCAAAATAAGAAAGGAAGCGCAAGCTTTCTTTTTGGGGAAAAGAAAATCTGTTTTAAGACATGGCTTTACTTGGGATATAAGTTTTTATCATATAATATATATGATATTCTGTCTTTCCTCATTTAGGATGTCATGTCGTATTCCTGCCTTAACACTTTTGCATATTTTTTTCTCTAAAGAACGAGAATAAAGATACTGCTATATGTCAATTTTTTAGGAATATGGGAAAAGGCCGTAATTTGTCACATTACTCAAATATAAAAATGAGCTTTCAAAACTGAATTTTGAAAGAACTAATAATTTCTTGACTCTTTTTAAACTGCATGTCAACCAAATTAGCTTTCTATTATCATGCAATAGTGTAGCATCTTCATAATAACCATACTTTATTCATTTCAAAATTATTTATACCTGTGAATTTTCTAACTAAATTATTGATAACTTTCTTCTTTCTGTTTTCTGATAGTTTTTCTCTCCCTCTCTTTAGCAATTACATTTCACTACTGTCTGTCCTTTATGCTACAAGTACATTATCAACTGTCCTTCTCACTGAACCGTTTGTTTAACCCCATATGTTCCTAATGACTGACCAGTACCTTGTGCTATACAGGAAGGTTTGTACTTTTGTTTTCCTTCATGCTCACTCTGACATATAATAGGAGATTACTTTTTTCTAAAGTAGACTTCTCATTCCTGAATTCAGTTACTTTTTTCCTTAAGATCAATAATACACAGAAGCTGGTTTTGAACTCTCTAGTTAATGATCCAAAATAAAATCCTTGCTGTACTCTTGTGACATTTTACTAAAGGTCTCAAAAAATACTAGATATTAAAAGTTTCTGCATTCTGCCTGGAAGTCAGTCTTTTATTTCAAATAATAAAGGTTAAAACAAGTCTAGTTTTGGTGACATTAGGCCATTACTAGAAGCGGCACCTCTAAAGATAAACCCCAGAACGGTAACACTGGATTAGGATCTCTTAAGGCCTTGTGCAAAGTGTGATGCTATATTGAGACTTAAAATATTTCTTCCTCCAGAAAAATCAGAAATAACTCATAGAGTTTTCAAAAAATCCATAACTGTGACTGATGGCATACTCTTTGAATATTTGCATGCCATTTTTTTTTTCCTCCGGAAAATCAGTCCTCTTTCAGCAGTTCCTGTTTTTACACTGAGAGTCAAGAATCTCCTGTCTGCATCTTTAAGCAGAATTCAGCCCTGGATCAACTGCATTTCAGGAAAGCTCCAATATCTTCTGTTTATGCTAGGCTGATATTTCTAGATGTCCACCAGACCTATGTTCATTTTGAATGCCACAGTTTTCAAAGGAGAATATGAATAATTTTGCTGATGTTAATAAATTAAATAGCCCATTCAACTAGAAAGCCAACTTGTGAACAATGTATTTTTGTTGAGAATAAAATGTTTATTTTGAAATACCTTTTGGCTGACAAACTTCTCTGATTCTAAAATAGTGTTTCTGACAGTACTTATTTATGTGAAGTATCTTTTAAAAGGCACCAATATCTATTTTTTAGTTATAGGACTTATTAAAAATGTCCTTATGCACAGTCACCATATAGAAAGCACCATATTTAAATTCACTTTCAAGTTAAGTGTCTAGTCTAAGCTCTTTGTCTCTGCTATCTCTCAGTATCTCTAATCAATTTATTTTCCCACGTTTACTGCAAAGTACCAGTTTATTTGTCAATGTTATTGGAAGACACAGAAGAACCTGCAGCTGGGAGAACTCCACCTGGCCACCCACGAAGCACATTCAGAAGTCCAACTCTATGACCATCATTTCCCAAAAGAATCCGTGTGAGAAGAGTTCCTAAATTCACACTTTTCATGGTGCCTTCACTGCATGCTACAAGTTATGGAACAGCTATGCTTTCAAAGAAAAAAAAATTAGGCTAGAGGGAATGAGCCAGACAAAAGGGTTATTTTTCAAACATTTTAGCTAAATTACAGAGTATGATTTACTGTCATCTGGTTATGATACTGAAACCAAAGCCAGACTGCTATAAAGTGTATCTGCTGGCACTAATGACTGGAGCTCATGGAGAGAATGACGCATATATGATATTTTTCCTCCAGTGCCTTCAGCACTGTGAATGTTCTACAGGATGTTCAAAATCTACAGGAAAAGAAAAGCCTCAAACTGTGTTTCCTGCAAGACGTCAAATGACCATTATGCTCAAACACACAGGTTTCAAAACATCTGAAACTTCCTGTCCATGTATTTTTAGGAGAAAGTTGAAACATTTTTTCTGCTTTATTTATTTCATACTAGCAGGATAAATCATGCTAAATTGGGAGTTACTTTTGGACTCAGAATGAGAGTCTCAAATTTTAATCTTGTACACCTGATGCTTGTCATAAGCATAAGCAACTAAGGACCACACAGCCACTGGCTCACTCCTCACCACAGTGAAGAGAGGAAGAGAATTGGAAGGATAAGAGTGAGAAAACTCATGGGTCAAGATAAACACAAATAGCCATGGAAATAAAAAAAGATAATGTTTTAATGAAAATGAAAATAATAGATAAATTATTCCAAGAAAGACAAGTGATGCAATGAAAATGTTTGCTGACTACCAACTGATGTCCTTTCATTGCCCAAGCAGTGGCTTCTTGGATAACATTCTTGCCAGCCATGTGTAATGGACTATCCCTTTGGTTAGCTGAGGTCAGCTGTCCCAGCTGTGCTCCCTCCCAACTCCATGTGCACCCTCAGCCTCCTCACTGGAGGGGTGGGGTGAGCAACAGAAAAGGCCTTTACACCGTGCAAGCACTGCACAGTAGTAATGAAAATTTCCCTGTGTTATTGTCAGGAATAAAGAACCTGGTTGCCTGTCTCAAACAGTGTTAAGGCTGCAGACTTTGCCATGAGATAACCACAGAAGGGAGCGATGGGATGGTGCTAACTCCAGGCCTGGTGGAGGTGAGATGTGCCCAACACATCCTGGGTAATGCACCCAGAGGAAAATTCCCTCTGTGGAAACCCATGCAAAGAAGCAACTGTTTGCAAACATGTTTCCAGTCAAACAAAGGTCACCCCAAGTTATGGGACAGATGGCATCTGTGGCCACCACCAAAGTGCCCTTAATATGCATCCATGAATACCTGGAACTTGGACTCTGAGTTAAGCCACAGCAGCAGGAACTTGAGATAAGATAAAGGTGTTACTTTCATCCTGGTGTTAACTCAAACCTAGGGGGAGGTTAACATATTACTAAAAACGGGCGCAAAATATGCAGAATTTACAAGCCACAAGGAAAGCCAACTCAAGAACTGTGCTGAAATCAGCTCTGACTGGGAAAAAGGTAATTCCCGAAGGGGAAGATGACAACTGCCTACTTACTCAAGAAACCCACAGACTCAATAGGAAAGGGAGACTGAACATGCAGACTAATTAGTATTAGGGAACTGTGTAGCCAATGATCATTAATTCCTTTGTTTGCTAAGATGCATAAATAGTGACGTTTTGAATGACCTTGGAACCTCCACTACTGAGAAATCCAGGGTGAAGAAGGATCAGTGGGACACCACTAGATCCACAGGTGGTGACTATCTTCTACTTGATCTCTCTCTACCTTATTGTTAAATAAAATCTCTATTGTTGATTTCAGCATATGGTCTAATTCACACCTTAATTCGGGCAGAGGCATCTCTCACTAATCGGATCAGAACAGTTATCCCCACTGTTTCCAGCACAAATCCAAAACATGGCCCCAAAATGTAGCATTAGAAGAAAACTCTTATTTGTTCTGAACATCACCAGACCCTTCCATGGTTTATTTAATGTATTAAAAGACCAAAACACTCCCCAGATATTTGTAAAAAAATTTCTTGGGTTTTTTTGTGGATTTTGTTTGTTTGTTTTTGTTATGTCATGTTGGTGACTTAATGGAGCTCAGAGACAAGCACTGGGGCTTGCAAGTTAAATCATTGAAGGAGATGAGAGAAGTTCAGCTCAACCATATTTCAAGAAACTGCAGCAACCTCACAGCTCATTTTTGTTTGTGCTTCTGTCTTCAAACTCCCCACTCTTTTTCTTCATACTAGCTACTATGAAGAAAATTAACCAGCCAAAACCAGCACAATGCCAAATTCAATCAACAAAAATTACACTTTGAATAGCTGTGCTCCCACCACTGTTGCAAAAGGAAATGTAATATCCTCTGTCTCCTGCTTTATGCTGAGGTTCAGAAAACAGTGCCATTTAAATCAGTGTCCAAAGGCTCGGGCATGTATTTTCACACAGGTTTTTGTATAGTTGCCTGTGGTGTCTCAGAGCCACAATATTTAAATGGTAACTTAGGCAGTGAACTTTATAATCTCAAAAAATGTTTGCCACGTTTTATAAATTATAACTTTTTCATCTTTCATTAAGATGAAAGTTTCTGCTAAAACTAACACTTTGGAAAAACAAAAAAAAACACAAACAAAAATAAGTCCCAGACACCCACACCTCTACACCCTTCCTCCCCACCCCCTAAAATAATAGTGATAGCCTCAATTTTAAATTTTCTTCTTTTTGTGCTATCAGTGTTTTCTACCCTCTTGCCACAAATGTCAAAGCTTCTCAGTAGTTTCTCATCATTCTAGCCATTCCAAGTTAATTTCATCTCTGAAACACCCTATGAAAAACGTACAAAAGCAAAATTGCTGTTCTGTAAAATATGGGAATATGTCAAATCTGTCCTACCTTCTCTTCAACTCTATTTCAGCAGTTTAAACTCATTAAGAATGGACCTGAATGTTGCCAATCCTTCATAAAAATAAGTGTTTGACAGACATGACAATGTAATAATCCACATACTGACTATCACTCTGGTGACAACTTCAAGAAACATGAAAAGTGCTTGATGTGTTGTCATCAATCATTATTTAGCCCCTCTGACTGCATTATATGCTGCCATCAGAATTTGCATAGACCCTTCTGAACAGAAAGTCTTCATTAACTTGAAACTGAAGTATTGATTTGGAAGTGATCTCCCATGTCAAAGACAAAATGATTTATAGCTATAACATATTTAAAAGCCTTCTTTCATATAGGCAAGGTGAAAATTATATCTCTTATGGTCTATGTCTGCAATGGAAGTAGTATCAGCATTGAAGTCCTCCCACCTAGACTCATCCTTGCCTACAAACTCTAACCGTTCTCAGCAAACCAGCTTGAGTAGGAGGATACAATTTTAAATTTCCAGCTCTGATATTAATCACAGTCCTCCTTCCTTCTGCACTCACTTGGAGTTTACCTAGATCCTCAGCCCCTAAGAAGGGCAGTTCCAACAGCAGAAGTCCTATATCGCTTCACATTATCTTTCAGCCCTTTAGTGCTGGCCCAGATGCATTGTGCATCCTCTTGGATCAGGTCTGTATGTGTTCCTTGCCACCAGAAGATTAAAAGAATGTATCAATATTTACCAGAAAAGACCTTCCTTCTTTCTGCTGATGCTGTGATTCTTAGCTAATTTTCTCAGTTGGAAGTTTAAACATCTAATGTCTTTGAATCATCTTGGGTCCTATAAGCCCTGCAGGGAAACAGAAGTCTAGGGGCAGTTCATGTTCTCTTAGATAGGCATATGAACAAAGATCAATCATATTACCCCCAGCAGAGTCTCTGCATGAGGAGACCAAGATGATTGGTTTGGGCAATCCAAATTAGCCTGAAAAAAATTTGCTTGAAGCCTTTTCAAATTGGATAAGCCCTATAAAATCTTGTGAGATTGAAATTTGCTTAGTATCTGTTATGAGAAACTGCACAAAGAAATGGCTGTATCTTTGCCTCTGTCTTCCTTCATTTAACAGTATCTAGCAATGAATACTTACAAATAGCTTAATTATCTCATGGGTTATTGACTAACAATATTATCTGATATTTAGTATTAGATTAGCAATCACTACATAGCTAAGTCTGTCCAAGATATTCTGGTCCAAAAGTATATATACTCTTTACCTAAGTCTCAGTGTCAAGCCAGATAGCATCACTTAAAGGCATGTATGAGCTGCTGTGCCAAATGTCATCATGGGAAGTCCCACATTTCTAACATGGAATGGTTTTGGATTTCTGAAACAGATCTGAAACAGAATCTTAGAAATCAGAGAAAATTAACAGCATGTTGTCTCACTGTAAAGACACTTAGCTTTCCATCTCCACAAGGAATAAAGAACAGAACAGTTGAGATATGTTGTAGGGCACTGGGTGCATTGTTTAACATGTTGTGGTTTCATTGTTAGATGTAGCACAGCCAGGAACTTCAGACTGAAAGAGAGAACCTTTGTCACAGCATCAACTTACCAGCTGTCACAGGCAACAAGATGAGTAAAGACATCCTCATAGTAAAGTAAATGTATCGCAGAAATGATGGTTTTACTTCCACCACTCTTATCACTGGACATCACTGTTCTGAGAGGTAAAGTCACCTTTTGTCACATTTAGTCACATTTAGTCATGGTTAGTATCTCCTGTCTGTGTTCAGCCCAACTGCTCTCATACTGGTTTTGGCCTCTTCTTCAAAAAATCTACCCATCCTGCTGTTCTTGTTCCTGAAGTATAGAAAACAAGCACACACCTCTGAGACTTCTTTGAAAAACTTCCAAATTCAGTTGAATTTGGATAGTTCTCCCCACGTGTGATTCTAGTAATTTTCTGTTATTTTTGTTCCTTGTTCTTATTCCAGTATGAGTATCTTATCTTTCCTGGAAACAGCTGGTGAGAGTTATATTTCAGGCCTTGTTATGAGCCTGGAGAAGGGAATTAGCATTTCTCTCTTTTCCCTGGAAAGGCAAAGCCTTACATGTATTACAGCTGTGTGTGCTTCTCATGCAGCTTTAGCCTAATAACAGCCCTCAATAATCCCAGGAGTTTTTCCTCAGTTGTTTTCTAACTGAGAGCAGTGCTTCCTATTTATAAAAGAATACTGGTAATAAAAAAATTCTGTGGGTTTGTGCAATTCAGTGTCAACTATTGCTCTAGTCCTTCCTCTGTCTGGTTCTTTCTGCTTGACATCAGTTCTTTTACTGCTTCACATCAGCCACAGCTCCCCAGTGGGTGTCCCTGGGAATACTATTGACACAATCCTACACTTTGCCCCAGGTCCCTAAGGAAAAATATGATATCTGCCTAGTCCCATGATCAGTCCCTGAAAATTCCACATTAACTGATTTTCTCCTGAAAATCTTTTCAGGAAACTTGTTTTTTTTATCAGCATTTCCTAGTACCCACCACACTTTAGCTATTTTTTTATCATGTTGTAATTCTACTTACTAAATTGTTCTTTAGCTGATTTAATAACTTCTACCATGATAACGTATGAAATGTTCTAACATAATATCTAGCTCTCTGTAGAGGTTTCAAAAATTTTCTGTCAGCGACTCTACATTTAGTTGCAAGTATGCCTTCCCTAGCTGAAGAATGCAATGTATTTTGTGACTCTTACTTGCCATCTATTCTGAGAAAAGTTTTTTTTACCACTGACTACTAGTTACCTTATTAAAATCAAGGTAATTTGAAAAGAAGCACCTACAGATAATTGAAATTGTATTTTATTCCCTTAATTTTTCGATAACCTGCTTATTTTTACAATTATGAAGTCAGAGTAATGGGGTTACCTGGATCATATTTTCCTCCTTCATACAAAGCCATAGTTGTTATCCCAGAAGCTACTCCACCCAACTCAGTGGGTTTGCATAAAATACATGTCTCCAGAACTGTGGGTCTAAGGACCAGTTTTCTAGGTTGTTGGGATGAAGATGATTTGGTACTTCAGGCTGACATTGAACTCTTGACATATTTTCTTCACCATTTTTCTTTTTAATTAAATAGTAACATATATCAGTTCCCTCTATTATTCCCTAGGGAGAGATGAAAGTCATTCACACAAGGAGAGTGAGTACCACAAAGTCATTGATTTAGAAATTTTTAAATTAAATCTCACTGCATAGGCATATATTACATGCAAGGTTCACTAGGACTTTCTTGTATTGTCCCCCAATATGTTGCAGATAATATAATTTTAATATACACTTAAAAATGTCTGTCCCTAGCTGGCAGATTTGCAAATGAAATTGGGGAGCTGAAATTCCAAGGTCCTTCCTTTATCATTTTTACCATCAGTAAAGCATTTGATACTGGAAATAGCTTTCTATTTTATTAGAGAGCTAATCGAGCTTCTTTCTCTCTTAAAACAATTGTCTCTGTAAAGTTAAAAAAGTAAAATGTAGGCATAAGAAAATGTGTTCAATAAAGAGAGAAGACAAACTCAGAGGCAGAGCAATTGAATACAGTGAGATTGGTTAATGGAAGGTGAGAATTTGACACTATGGTTTTTCAGTACGTTGTTAAAATTCAAATCTGAGGTTTGTGTCTGTCTTTTGTAGTGCTGGTAAACATCACGTTAACTTTTTAACACACCATTTCCAAATTCTTTTCCTGAGTATAAATGTTCATGCCCATAAATTTGAATGCTTGTAATTTTCTCAAGCAAATATGGTTTAAATTATACTCTTTTTATTTCAAGTCATTGTCTGTGCCCTTTCCCTCTGCCTCTCATATTTTTATTTAAGTTAGACAAAGATTTTCACCAGGGGAAAATAATAATCTTTATTCCTTGTTAGTTTCCTTCTATTCTATTATTTTAGAGACACTACAACTAATTATTCCCCTCTCTCTATTCATACATTTACAAAGTCATATTGTTATTATGTTCACTTCAGATGCACTGTTTTCATATTTGTCCCCTTCTTCACTCAAATTATGAGCCACAGAGTTCTTGAGTGTACCAGACACTGAATTTCCATTAGTTTCAAGGGAAATTTACTAAAACTCAGACACTTAGTCCTCTGTTGGCTTTTGGAAATCTTTCCTATGAAAGCGGAATATATATGGGTGGAGTCCATCTATTAGTCCTTGCAGTGTGTGATGATTATCCACCTTATGCACCCTATTTTTTTGTGTAAAACCTGCACCAGAAATAAAAGACACTTTTTCAAGACGCACACTTACGGATTTAGAGTTTGTTGGACTTAGACTTCAGCTCGTTGAAAGTATGAGGTTTTTTTCCCCTATATTGGAAAAAAAGCCTCTGTTAAAATTAAGATATTACAAGGTATTTTCTTGCATAAAGGACGGTTGAGTCAGATTTTATTACCCCCACAAAAATTAGCAACTTCAGCAATTTTACTTTCTCAGCATACAAAAAAAAAATTCTCAAGATACTAATTCCTTCCATGTGAGAATCCTCAGCTGGAACTAAGGCCCTGTTTTCAAAAGAAAGATGATGCTGGAAATCAGCTATGAGTTCTAGGAAGCTGCTGTAAATGGGCAAAAGTTAGATAAAACTCTGTTACTAAAAATAGTCTGCGGAAGAAAATCAATTTTTAAATTGCAGGAAAAACTGTATTTCAACTGATCTTAAAAGAATTCTGTAAAACAGTATAATCCCTTGCTATTACCACAACTAAAGTTTAAAGATTAGTTTAGCTTTTATGTGTGCTAGAGGGAAGATTGCTCCTCATTCTAATAGAAGCACAGGAAGAAGGCATGAATTTTGATTTCCCTGAATATGTTTGAAGTTAGTCATGCACTTCAGTGCTTTCTTATAGAAGAAAATGGTAAGCAGGCATTAATTAGTGCTATGTATTGTCCTGATTTAACTATTTTTTAAATGAGAATGAAACATCAATGACTAAAGGGAATATGAAAAACTTGCAATCCTTGTTTTTGCTGGGCAATTCCCTTCCTTAGTGCAGCCATCCTTTATTTTTTCAGCAATAAAGCAATAAATCTTGTTGAAAAATGTATTTCAATTCATACCTTATTATTGTGAACACAATGAGGATATTTCCAACTAAGACTGTTGAACGGATAATTCCAATCAGAGAAAGAAATCAGACCTGGTAATGGCGCCATCCCCTCCAAGATCTGTTAATCAAGCCTGTTGTACCATTCTGACAGAAAGGCTGAAATTCATTCATTCTTCAGTGATTTTAGGACTTGGTTCTGAAGTAGCAAGAGAAATTAATTATTTGTGGCTAATAACTTGAATATCAATATCTAAATCTCATATCTAAGTGTATACTACTCTTTAATGATTTTTTTTTTAATGTTTCACTGAAAGAATTTGCATCCAGGATTGTACCTTAAAGAACAGGATGATGTTATTTTTAAAGTTAAATCTGTGATGTAATAACTCCATTACAGTTTAAACAAATTTGTCATCATCCAAGAAACACCTTTCAGTAACACAGTGTTCTAATAAAGTGCCCTGTCAGCTTCTTCTGTTGTCTGGGGTGATCCAAATCAATCCTCCAATCAAACCCTCTAATGAAACACCTCCTTCAGCTTAAGATCACTCTTCCTGGTCCTATCACTGCATGTCATTGTGAAAAGTCCCTCTCCAGCCTCCTTGTAAGCCCCCTTTAGGCAGTAGAAGAGTACTATAAGGTGTCCCCAGAGCCTTCTCTTCCCCAGGCTGAAGAGCCTCAGCTCTCTCTGCCTGTCTTCATAGGAGAGATCCTCCAGCTGTGATCAACTTAGGGGTTCTCTGGTCTGTTTTCAACAGGTGAATATGTTGTGTTTGGAGCCCCAGAGCTGGACACAGTGCTTCAGGTGGGGGTCTCACAAGAGCAGAGTAGAGCAGCAGAATCACCTCCCTCAACTTCCTATGTTGCCCTGATTTTTTCAGCCTTCTCTTCTGTTTCACTGTTTCATGTTTTGGGTTCTTTCTCACACTCTGGTCTGTAAACACTAGCAAATGTTTATCATAGTTTCAAGATAGTTTACATTCTTTGTCATAGAGATATGGACAGCTGATGGACAGTTGTCTTGACCAACGGGATGGGGAGAGGTGTCAACCTTCTCCCCCAGTCCCTGGCCTTTTGTAGATATGATAGATATTGGAGTCAGACTTTCAAATAGAGTTGAGTTTTAGTTCATGCCTTCTGATCAAAGTGTGAGTGTGTGTTTGTGTGTGTGTGATGTGCTGCGTCACTCCTAGCCATTCTCCTTGATGGAGCCCAAAGTGCAGTTGACTTTCTGGGCTGCAAGTTGCTAGGTTTTGTTGAGCTCATTGCCACAAACACCTCCATGTCCTCCTCAGGGCAGCTCTCTATCACTTCTCTGTCCAGCCTGTACTCATGCTTGGGATTACCTNTCTTCATAGGAGAGATCCTCCAGCTGTGATCAACTTAGGGGTTCTCTGGTCTGTTTTCAACAGGTGAATATGTTGTGTTTGGAGCCCCAGAGCTGGACACAGTGCTTCAGGTGGGGGTCTCACAAGAGCAGAGTAGAGCAGCAGAATCACCTCCCTCAACTTCCTATGTTGCCCTGATTTTTTCAGCCTTCTCTTCTGTTTCACTGTTTCATGTTTTGGGTTCTTTCTCACACTCTGGTCTGTAAACACTAGCAAATGTTTATCATAGTTTCAAGATAGTTTACATTCTTTGTCATAGAGATATGGACAGCTGATGGACAGTTGTCTTGACCAACGGGATGGGGAGAGGTGTCAACCTTCTCCCCCAGTCCCTGGCCTTTTGTAGATATGATAGATATTGGAGTCAGACTTTCAAATAGAGTTGAGTTTTAGTTCATGCCTTCTGATCAAAGTGTGAGTGTGTGTTTGTGTGTGTGTGATGTGCTGCGTCACTCCTAGCCATTCTCCTTGATGGAGCCCAAAGTGCAGTTGACTTTCTGGGCTGCAAGTTGCTAGGTTTTGTTGAGCTCATTGCCACAAACACCTCCATGTCCTCCTCAGGGCAGCTCTCTATCACTTCTCTGTCCAGCCTGTACTCATGCTTGGGATTACCTAGATCCAGGTGCAGGACCTTACACTTTGCCCTATTGAACTTCATGAGGTTCATCACTAAACTCTAACTTTACAAAGGCTAAGAATTATATCTTTACCTTTTTGTTGGTGTGGCAATAAAGGTGGGAAGGCTGGTTATTTGTCTAAGGTCACTGAAACAATCCAAAGATTTCAGTGTTGAAACTCCTTAAAAAAAAATCTGCCAACAAGTTTTTTTAAATAAGTGTGCTCTGAGCACTGTCTAACCTATTCATCTTCCACACAAACAAATCTGTTATCTTGTGTCATAAATTGGTTGGAATGGGTGTGCTAGGACTCTGGTGATGCTGGCTGCTTCTAGCAAGTGTGTCCTGACTGTGTTTCTGTTTCCCTTGGAGAATTTGCAGGTTTGTTTGCTGTGAGCAGCATGCCATGCCTAACCCCTTGGGTTATTGTTTAAGCAGTCAAAATAAATAGCAGCAGTGGAAGAGGTCAGTGTATTTTGCTGACCCAAGTGTGAGAGAAATAGCAATTTACCTTTGTAGCAACTGTGCGCTTCTTGCAGTTGGTGAAACTTTTTTTCCTCATTTCTAAGGAAAAATTAAATTAAATTAATAAAATAAATAAAATGTATGAGATTGTTCATAAACAAGGCTGGGTTGTATTAACAATTGTGTGAGGGCAGTTGTGCTCGAATCAAGAGAAAAGGAGAGGGGAAGTAATAGAGCAGAAATCTACCTACTTGGCCGAAGAACTGAAGAACAAATCTGTACTGTAGAATACCTGCCTCAGCTCTGCAAAGCATAACTAATACAAACCCTTCCACCATCCAGGACAAGCCCAACCATACCATGATGACAAGACCTGGAAATTTAAGGTAAATGTTACTGCTTAGGTCATCCTCTTCCATCCACCAACACTGAAGACCTTGAAGCAGCACGTAAATGTAAACAGTTAACATGAATTTTTATAGGGGTGGATACAGGACATTTCCTTTTACTTGGACATAGAATTAAATTTTAGAATGGCCAATGAACTGGACACCAAGTTAAATGAGAACACAGAGACATTAATATTTGGCTTGCTTAGGGTCTGTTCTGGTATTTTAACCCACTGGGATTTTATCACAGAACCTTGAGAATTGCTTTTTATTCTTGTATTGAGTTTACTGTGGCAAGGCTTTGGTAGCAAGGTAATTGCAGGGGTTAGAAGCTGCCAGAAACTTCCCCTATGCCCAACAGAGCCAATACCAACTTTCTTCAAAATGGAACCACAGCTGGCCAAGTCCAAGCAACAGTATCAGCAACAGTGGTAGCACCTCAGGGACAGCAGATTTAAAAAGAGGGGGAAGAGTTACTGTGGAACAGTGATTGCAATGAGAAAGAAGGAGTATGTGTGAGAAACAGCTCTACAGACACTATGGTCAGTGGAGAAGGAGGAGCATTCCTCTGATGCTACAGGCATCAGAGGAANTAGAAGCTGCCAGAAACTTCCCCTATGCCCAACAGAGCCAATACCAACTTTCTTCAAAATGGAACCACAGCTGGCCAAGTCCAAGCAACAGTATCAGCAACAGTGGTAGCACCTCAGGGACAGCAGATTTAAAAAGAGGGGGAAGAGTTACTGTGGAACAGTGATTGCAATGAGAAAGAAGGAGTATGTGTGAGAAACAGCTCTACAGACACTATGGTCAGTGGAGAAGGAGGAGCATTCCTCTGATGCTACAGGCATCAGAGGAAAGATTCCCCTGCAGGCCATGGTGCAGACCATGGTGAGGCAGGTGTCCCCCTGCAGCCCACCTTGGCCTGTGGGAGAAACAGATTTTCACCACAGCAGAGTGTGATGAGTCCTCCTTTGAAGAAAAAGGACCAGCAGAGACATGATGAACTGACTGCAAGTCCTATTCCCTGTCCCCTGAGGTGCTGCAGGGAGGAGGTTGAGACCCCAGAATAAAGCTGAGCCCAGGAACAAGGAGGGCTGGAGAGAAGGTGTGAAATCCCACTGATTTGATTAACAACGAATTTAATTAATGTTCCCCAAGCTGCGTCTGTTTTGCTCACTATGGTAATTGATGAGTGTCCCTCTCTGTCCTATCTCTACCCACAAGCTTTTCACTGTGATATTCTCTCCCTTCTGTCCAGCTGTGGAGGGAAGTGATAGCGTGGCTTTGGTGGGCTTTGGGACCTCAGCCGGCATCAGCACTCCATGCTTCTATATTTTCCTTTTCCCTGCAATTACTGTAGTACAGTGTTTGTGCCCCCACATAACAACCTGATGGGCAAAACTTCAAGACCAGGTAATAGGCAAGTGATATCACATTTCCTTGTAAAGCATAATCTTCATTCCTCTTTCTGGGTGATGCGGTGCCTACCACCAGGAGAGGTATGAAAGCTTCTGGCTGTTCCTGCTTTACTCACAACAGATTCTTTTCTTCTTTCGTTGACTTCCCATGTAGTCTACTGCCTACTGGGTTGTATTAGAGATAACTGCAGGTAATCTGGGTTCACACTTTTCACAAGTACTCATCCAAGAGAACAACTGTAACTTTCCGAACAACTCTCCAAACTTTTGTCTTCTTAATAAGCCTTCCTATACACAATAATAACCTTGAATTAACAAACCATGGTGATAGGGACAAACATCTATCCTTTTGATAGACTCCCTTCTTTGGGAAGGTGGGCCAGAGGTTGGGGTGGGGCTGGGGTAGAGGTAGATTATAATGACAGAAACCTAGAAAACACCGAAACTTTTGCTCAGTATATGACATTTTCATTAGATCATTGAATTTTAATGATATTGTAGCAGAAGAATTGCGTGGAGATTTCTATGTAAGACAAATGCAAATTCAGTAAAAGAAATACTTGCACAGGCTTTTTTCCTGTAAAAACTCTAGCTACTCTTTAGCTGGTACTATAAAGCAGATTTTTATAAATCTGAGTTAAACTATAAATTGAAGATATATTTTTTCAATTTGACTTCAATACGATATTTTCTTCAATATGACTTGACTTCACAGGATTCTGATATTAAAGTGCAAGAAAATAAGGCAAAATGTCAGAAGAAAGAATATTCAAACACAATAGCCCTATCTTATTTTTACCCCTTATGTTAATGCTTGATAGTAAAGCTGCATGACAGCAGAAAATCCCCTCTATATTTACTTGTTTACTCAATTTCTGCCACAAAGATATTTGTGTCTTCTTCAGTATATGTGAGGCAATGAATGACCAGAAAAAAAGATAATTCTGTCTCTTTTCAATGGGTAGAAAACATAGAAAAATTATAATTTTTCAAAAAGATTGATTACTGACTTGAAACAGCTTTCATATCACACAAATCTTTCCTTACTCTTTTTATTTGCTTTTTTTTCTATAGTCACTATGCAAAGCACTTTCCTTTAAATAATGCCACAGCATCTTTCTCTCCAAGACTGGGTTGGAGAGACAGACTCCCACCTTTTCCTCAGGCAACTAAGCTTCTTCAGCACTGACTGAAGTTACAGGCATACCTTTTCACTAAAGCAATCATCAACCCAAAAGCAGTCTGTTTTCATCATTAAAGCAAAACAAAACAAACAAAACAACAGGCAAAACCAAACGAACAAAAACCAAAGGTGGGGAAAAAAAAAAAAAATCCCTCATGGCTGATCGCACACAGAGCGCAAAAATTCAGAGGATCGCAGCATCCTCAGTCGGCATTCTGTCGTGAGATCCACCTGCCGACCCTGCAAGGACTCCGCTTGTCCCCGGGAGCTGCCCGCGTCCTGCCGCCCTGCCGGGGGTCGCGGCTGCTTTTGCCGCCCGAAAACAGGTAGTGATGGGACGTAGTGATGGGACAGGTAGTGATGGGACAGGTAGTGATGGGACAGGTAGCGATGGGACAGGTAGTGATGAGACACGTAGTGATGGGACAGGTAGTGATGAGACAGGTAGTGATGGGACACGTAGTGATGGGACATGTAGTGATGGGACTTGCCCCTGGCTCAGGGCGAAGTGCCTCCGGAGCCACTGTGGAGCTCACCTGCATCCGTGCTCCGCTCCTAGCCGCTTCCCACCCCAGACGAAGGGAGCAGGAGGGAGCGGCGGTGCACACCCAGCGCACAGGCTGCTGCTGTGCCTGTCCCCAAACACGCGAATGTCAATTAATACCCAGTACTGCCGTGACTGCGGAGAAAAAACAGACAGACAGACAAAAAAAACCCCCAAAACCAAACCAAACAAAAAACCCACAAACAAACAAAATCACTCTATGTAAAAAATTAAAAATCATTAAAAATTAACTAAAAAATTAAAATACCTGTTTTCCTGCCTACTCTGAGTTCCACAAAACTTACATCTTCTCAGTTTGACATACCATACCCCCTCCCCCGAGGGATTTCAGTGAATCATTCTTAAAAAGTAGGAAAGAACAGAGGGAAATGGTAATTTATCTGTGT
This sequence comes from Donacobius atricapilla, assembly GCA_013397315.1. Taxonomy (NCBI): domain Eukaryota; kingdom Metazoa; phylum Chordata; class Aves; order Passeriformes; family Mimidae; genus Donacobius; species Donacobius atricapilla. The sequence goes on along the minus strand of WBMY01008043.1, from coordinate 402,222 downwards.
GACATGACAATGATTGTCAAAGAACCCTGGCAGTTGCTGAACTGTATTGAAGCAGACATGACTGGACACCTCTCATTCAGGCTTTTCAAATTATGACACCTGTTTCTGGTTATGATATGCAAAGGCTGTTGCTTAAATATTATTTTCATTTCCTCCTCTCATATAAATACGGGAATGCATGCTTTGTTTTAACTTTCGTAGGGTTAGTCCATTTTTTGGTAGCAAACCTTCATAAAAAATACCTGAATGGGAGACTTTTAAAGACAAGAAAAAAGAGTACTGTAGTGCTAACAGAGGATTATTGTCAGAACTACTTTTCACACTGAATTTTTGGCAAGAATATTTCAAATTTGATAGAAATTTATTTTTGATTTGAAACATTTCTGATTTCTCTCTTTTCAAAGATACTTCTCAACTGAATCAATTTGGAGTCAACATTACCTTTTCTGCTCCTGTTGGAAAAAACCCATTATCCCAAAATTCTGAAATATCTCTAAAATTCAGACACTGCCCCTATACCCTCCCAGAGATTTGCAGCACACATAGGAATACGAGAAACATGAACAGTTTTAGTAGAGTGGACGCATGAGAAAGGCTGCTAAGAAAAACATAATCAATTTGCAAAAGGCATTTTGCATCCAAAGGAAAGAGAAAGCATCATTGACATATTTCTCATTGATATACCCCTCCACAGCCCTGTGTTCCAGAATTTGTCAGCGTGCTGCCACCTGCCTTCTCTTGCCTGTGGTTGAACCAGCCCAGTCCCTGATATTCCTGCTAGACTTTCCTATCTTCTCAGATGTGCCAACCTAACTGCAGGTTTCATTCGTCCCTTACATTCTTACAAAAGATCTAGATTAGAAAAATTTGGCAATAGAAAAATTTAAATGAATGCCTGTTACTCCAGAAGAACAAGCTGACAGAAGTATTTAAACACATAACACTTGCAGATCTGACAGAAAAGTGACTTCTAGCAGGAGTGAGGTGATGGGCAGTGAGAATGGTAACTGCTCCAGTGGAAATGATCATGGTACTTTCTCCTCCATGAGCATTGGAGAAAAAAAATTAGAGTCCTCTGTGAAGAGAAGTCTAAATAAACTGAGTAAACATATTCAGGCAGCCAAATACAAGGTCTTCAGTTCATATTTAGGGAGTGGAAGTGTCATTCTTTCCCATTACTATTATTATTGTTACTATTGTTATTATTATTATTATACTTTTTCTGCCCAATTATTAAACTGTTCTTATCTCAACCTACAAATTTTACTTTTGATTCTTCTGGGAGTAGGGTGGGAGAGGATGGGGTTCAGTGAACAGCTGTCTTGTCAGCTGGGCTTAAATCATGACATGATGATTTAATTAAAGTGAAAGATATATATTTAATTATATGACAATATAATTAAAGTGAATTTGAGAAAAACCACAGTGGAAATAAGACATCGATTAGTAGCTAAGAGCTTGGTGGTTACTAGTCATTGAAACAACTTCCAAGGTTGAAAGACAGGTTCTGCAACACTGAAGCAACTCTTAGAGCAGTTGAGGTATTTTTTCTGTAATATATATTCTTGCTCAAATGGGTATTAATTGCAAATTGCATATTTGCAATATTTTTCAGTATGGCAGATGACTGCTCACAGTTTCTGCACTGGATTTCTAATCCATGAGAAAGATAATAAGGTAGTTAGGAAGTGTGGTACTCATACCTTTGGATGAAGATTGGATATGGATTCACAGGTTTTGACTTTGCCAATAGATTCAGAATGGAAATCTTTTCCATTATTTGATAATTTGTGATAACAGGTACCTTACAGCAAGTAAGGCAGCAAAATATTAAAGTATCTACTGTGAGGTGATGTGAGGCCAGGCTACCAGAAAATTTCTATGTCTTACTGAAAGCTATCACTGCTTTACTCTTCTCCAGACATGGTATATAGAGTAATTCTAAGAGTTTTTTCTTTCAACAGGGAAAACTTAAATCCCAACCAAATTGCTCCAAGCTTAAATTAATATCTGCCATTCTGTAAAGGTAGTAATCACACTGTTCATAATTTACCATGATAAAGCTCAAAATCTGGCAGTTATTTTTGGCTGCAAAAAGTTTTATTTGTTTGTCTTAATCACTATGTGCCCATCTGTTACTTCATTTCCTTCTGTTTTTAATGACTGATAGAGAAAATTGCCAGAGGTTATTGGTCTGTAACAGTTTTGACTCACAGTTGTTGGCATTGTCTAAGTTACCAAACCCTTCTCTGATCCAAGCTGCACACAAAATGTTGGATCTGATGGCTGGTTTGGGACAAGCAGAATGTTTTTCAGATGACTTGAGGGATGCTTACCTGGAACACTGCAACAAGAGGTGTAAGTATTGTGAATTGAGATTTAATTGGAACAGAGACTGGCACTCTGGACTCTCTGTGTACTCAGTCTTTCTTTTGCTCTCCTTTGCACAACAGATTTTAATTACTACGGGAGAACAATTCTATTATTTTCCTTCCAAGGAGGAGAGAGAGTTCCTACGTCAGAATGCCTACATGGTTACTGCACATTTATCACAAACACATTTGGGCAGCACAAATTAATTTATTCCAAATCTACTAGATCCAGAAGAGTTATCCAGCATCTGTCTCTATGATCACAGGAGTAATTTTGTGATCATCATCTTTGCCTTCTAAGAAAGGCAATTAAGCCATAAATTATTGCAGAAGTGGGGTGGAGGGAGAGGAACGGATGGCACTAGAGATATGCTTAATGATTGGAGAGGGTTGCCTCCTTCCCATGGGTGCTGGGATCCTCATTCCCTTGGAAAAGTAGATAATAAACCCTTCTCTTTAGCATTTCTGGCTTCTGCATTTTGTGGAGTTTGGCACAGAGCTTTCCTCATGTGTTGCATGTAAATGTTATACAATAGTGTTTGAGGGAGGTTGTGACCTTTTGGGAATAATTCATTTTTCTGAAAATATTACCCTGAAAAATGACGAAGGAGAAAATGAATAAAAAAAGAAAAAAGAAAAAAGAAAAAAAGAAAAGAGAAAAGAACCCCCCAGATTCACTGAGAATTCTCATGATGGCTCAAGTTCAGCTTTATGTTTCTTCTTTCTCTAAGGTTGTCTATGAGTATGGTGATTTAAGAGCCCCAAAGTAATTTTTGCCTCTTGTTATAATTTTTCTTTCCTCATGGTAGTTTCTCTTAAAAGAAACTTTCTTTAAAGAAAAGTGGATAATTTAGGATTTTTGTCCTAGCCTCTAATTCTCACTCACTGACATTTTAGAAATCAGTAGCAAACATGTTGTTTAGTTCACAGGTGATAAGCTTGCTTGTTTTTTCTCCTAAGGTGCAGTAAGAACTGTATTTTACTTTTCTGAAAATAATGGACCCTTTTTGCCAGGATTTCTTTATCAGGTTAGAGAAGTGGGCTGAAATATCTGCCTTTTTTCTATAGAATGACATGATTGACAGCTTGTTCCCTCTGAAGCCACATTTCTGTGCAGAAAGAAGCTCTGTTTTTTCATGGCACATTCAGTACAACTCTTTCAATGACTACAGTATGCTTTCCCATTTCCCCAGGAAAATGGACTGCTAAGAGTAGTAATACATCACTACAGTATTTCCATCTGCTGCCCTGACACGATTTTTTTCCCTCTGCCACGCAGGTAAGATGCTTCTCCAAAATACCTACGAGACCGAATAACTACAAGAAGTTGTTACCACCAGATGGTGCTGCTAAACACATTTTTCCACGTCCTTTTAATCCCTTTGGGAGTGAAGCAGTCTAAAGGAGATCTACCAAACCACTGTTTTTAACTTGGTCAGTTTTCAAAATAAGCCATTCTTTAGCTTGCTCAGTTTTCAAAATAAGCCGTTCTTTTTGAGGAGGAGAGAGCAGGAGAGCATCCTCTCTTCCTGGGTACCTAAGAAGAATCCATGCCTGAGCCAAATTGCCTGGTACAACAGCATTTTTGTGAGCAAACATCACCACCACATAGTTAATATGTTTCACAACTACTTCTGTCAAGCCAAGGCTCTGTGCAGGGTCCAGGCACTTCCTGCCCTTGGTTAGAGAGAAAGGGGTAGCAATGAGTTTGAGTCCTGAGTTTGGGAAAAATGATAATAAAATAAAATACTTGTTAATAATTTACCCTACCCAGATAGCAGTGTTCCAGGTAGATATGATTTAAAGGGAATTAAGAAATGAAAGGCCAGCTCTAGAGAAAGGACAGATTAAACTTTTTTGAGTCTGAATTCTTGTGATTCCTTTAGAAATTTCTGCTGCTTCAATGTGCCTGAGAGTTAAAAGGCAATATAATTTCAGCATTACATAATAAATCTCAATTTTACTCCCCAAGCACTTTTTCTCTTCCAGATATACAATATAAGATGCTATCAAGTTTCCTCCCCAAGCTCTTTGAATCTTTCAAACGTCTAATTGTAAGGAGCCATCATTTGTTCTGAAGTGTGGACGTGTATCACATACAATCAGAAATATTTTTTAAAACACAGTATCAAATGTTAAAAAAATTCCTCTGTGTCCCTACTTGGTTTTTTTTTTTTTTGATATTATTAATTAATTGGTATTTCAAAATGTATTGTCTCATTTGTACATTTCTTGAGCTAATGTTTTCACAGCATGGCAACTATCTATTCCTTGAATCTATATTTTCCATGTTACCATTGGCTAGGAGCAAGGGCACATAAGGTAAAAAAACCTCCTCTTTCTAGTGATCTTTTCTCACAAAAAATGTTTCAGAGACATTAAGAGGAATGCTTTTATGCCATGCTTAATACTTTGAGAGAAATGTAAAAGGTCATTCAGATAATCATTATCCAGTGTGTTTGGTTTTTCTCCTTCAAGTTGACTTTTCTTATATGATTTATGATATAGCCAAAAAAATTGCAAGAATGTGCATAGAAAGTCATGATTTGAGACTTGATGAGGCTATTTTCCTTGCTGACATGAAGTCAAAGAAATACTGTTGGCATTTATTTGCACATTTTCCTGAAGAGCAACAGACATATATAATCTCAATCCAGAGCCAAGCACTCTAGGTCTCTGCCCAAGAAACATCTCTCCTTTGCCACTTTTTGGGGATTTTATAAATTGTAAGGTTTTTTTTTTAATATGATGTCTCTATTTGGCAGCTTCATGGAAGTTCCTCCTCAAAAGTTCTTTACTTATCCTTTTTTTTTCCCCTCTTTAATGTTGATTTTTATTTAAATTTGCAACAAGCTGCTGCTTCATGTTAGGCAAATCATAACACACCCGGAGAATAAAAAAGGTTCATGTAAAACAGACCTATAGTGTTTAAGAGCACTCTCTAGAGTCACAACCCACTTGGTTTAACCGTCTGTCTGAGCATGTTCTTTATCACTAAATTTACAATCTTCTCTCTAATTTTAACCCTTTGCAGCATCAGGATACCTATGGAGCAGGTTTTAGACCCTCAGCTCAGTCAGCACTTTTCAGTGGAAACCATTTTGACAACTGTTCTGCTCCTGTGAGCAAAGTCAAACACAAAGTTTTATAGTGACTGTTCTTTTTCAATAAAACAACAACAAATATTGTACTTTCCTTCAAACCCCTTGGTTGTATCTTTAGCCACATTATAAAGGAAGAATATTTTGTTCTTCGCAGTCACATCAAGGTGCTGACATTGCTGCAGGCAAGTTCTTTTTCCTGTGACTGATACATCAACCACTGACAGAGCAGAACAAGGAACAGCCTACAAATTAAAAAAGGGAAAGCTCTCAGTTTGAACCAGTAGAGACACTAGAGAGTTACACCAATTCAGTCTTTTTCAGCTGAATTTATGAGGCTGAAACAATGAATTCCATTTTGTGTCTAGGTCCTCCTAGAGTGTGCACCTGGTATCACTAGAACTATGTTATTAAGCTTCAGTTCCTATTGTGCAAATGTATCCTTCTAATTGTCCTGCACTTAGTTTTGTATATATCTTTCTTCTCCACATTTTTCTTGTCTTATTTGTTTTTTTCTTTTAATTTTCCACCTTGAACAGGGTTCTACACATTTCTACTTCTGTTGGTAGAGGTGCCTGCATGACTGAGACCTGTTATCACTCTCCAGCTTTGGTTTGTGACAGTCAGATCTGCTCGAGCAAAAGAATAGAAGCAGAATTGCCCAAGAATGCCAGTAGAATAAAGATAAAAGGCTAACTCAAAATGAGCTGATAATGTGTCACTCAGAAGCTCGGAGTCCTTAAGAAAGTGTGCTTTATTGCCTTATACTGCAGTTGGAAAATTAAAATTGTATGCATAAAATGATATATACACAGGTATGTATAGAGTTTTAATTAGCTAGGCACTTTGTGACATTTTTTTCTGCACTGAAAATGTGTGGGGATAGTGCTTCTCCTAAAGTATTTTACTTCTAGACCATTGTTTTTCTCTGAAATACCAAACTAGCATTCCTATATGAAATCAGTCTCTAATTGAAGAAACTGTGTTTGTCTATAATGAATGGTAGTATGAAAGCAACCAGATGACTTTATTAGATTTAGGAAAAAGATAACCAAAAACATTAGGCTCCATCAGCTATTATCAAGCACTTAACAATGGGCTCTTCAATCCTAAGGAAAAATATTGAAAGCATCTCCTGAATAACAAGAAAAGTACATCACTACTAGAAAAGTTCAGTATTTGTAGTTGCTGGAGCTGCTGTCAAAGATAAAATGCAATCATAATTGTAATTGCATTTTAAACTCCATCTAAATGTGTGATTTGTAAGTCTTAGCAGTTAATAAGTTTTTAGATTTTTGTCTGCAGCAAACTGGAAGGTATTTCTTTTGAGTACAGTGGATTTCTTCAAACCTGGGGTAAAAAATGATTTTAAAAGCAGTGAAACAATTTGTAACAAGCAGTACATGCTTGGATAGCTCTGCAGTAATTTAACTTTGCTGATGGATATTAACTTCCTTGATAAGAAATTCCGATTATATATAAATCTGGTAATGATAATTCATAGCACTTTTAGGAGAAAGCAATTTATTTCAGTTCAGGAGCAATTTTTTTTTTCTTTAGACTACTTAAATATAAATCTTTGTAAATTAGAAGTATTTTGAAGAAATTACACTGTAACTGAAAAATTCAGAATAAATAGTCCTCACAGCTTTTCAGACTCAGAAAGTTTAAAGAAATTTTAACATTCATGATTCTTTATAATACCTTAGATAAAGTATAATGTTTTAAAATTATCTAATGTTGAAATATAAAGTAAAAATTACAGTCACTCCAATTTTTTTCAATTGTATTTGTAGATTAGATTTACACAGATGCTTAGGTAAAATGTTGATGTTACTAATGATTGATTTTAGTCCTTCAGAAAATGTGAATATATTCTTGTAATTTCTACTGTGTTACATTCCAGTCAAATAGAATAAAATAGGAGGGGCAAATATGGTGAAAAAAAAAGGTCATTCAACCATGTAACTGCTTTAGAAAAATACAGTAAATACCGACGGATACATCTGATAAGCCTTAAAGGTACATGGAACACTTGTACATAGATTAAAAAAAAATACTGAAAAACAAATGAATTATGTCTGTAACCTCTACCTCTTGTAGTTGTGTGTTTTACTTTATATGGTAATACCTGCCTCCTGGGGAGACCCAGTTATTGAGAATCCTTTCATGTCTCTGAAGACCTGTATGAAGAATACTCCCTTTTGCTGGTCAAAAATCTAGTTCTATCACTGAACATTTTGGGCTGTGTTTTCCAAACTTCTGTCACTTGCTGTTCAGTGAATTGCCCAGTTTGTGCTGTCCCCTTACTGGCAGGGCTACTTCCAAGCACAAGGAAAAAGAATCCACTGTGCAAAATACAGTATTTGCAACAAGCTTAGGGAGACTGTATTTCTCCTCTAAAACAATGCATGATTTTGCCAATTATACACATTTCACTTGCGAAATAATTAGAACTAAACTAGAGTGTTTTATTCTAAAATTAATGCTCCAGTGCTGGCAATTAAGTGAGGTGTAACTGTTCTGCTTTAACACAATGACGTTCTTTAATTTCCTAAGTGAATTATTATTCTTATTGTTCTTATTAGGACAAACTGAGGTACTTTTTTATTGCAAAGCATGAAGTCTAATAAATGACTGACCTCTTATTGTCAAGAAAGAATATAATAAACTAAGGACTGCTAGGTTACAAACAACCCCTGGCCATTTTCCTTGGGAGATTGACACATTTTCCTTTGGAACTGGTACGAGTGTGACTGAGTAGGACACAAACACTACTCATATTGAAGGGATTGTCCTATGACCAGTGTAATTTTGTCCAGTGGAAAAGTACCACTACTGACTTAGTTATTCTATCAGCCCAAATACATCCTGCCCTCAGGAAAATCTAGTATGTGTTCCAGAGATTTTGGGGTTTTTTTGCTATTGAAAAGGACAAACTCTAACTAGATATAACTATCCTTACAAACATAGGCAATTTACAGAGTTAAACTTGCTCTTGTACTCTCTTTCGAGTACAGGGGAATTTGTCTTCTCAGACTGTAATTTAGTTAATTTTGAAACTTTCCTCTGTTCCTCCCTATTCTATCCCTATTATGCCAAAGCAGTCAGTAGCAAAATGGTTTGAATGCTGTCATAGACACAGCAGCAATGAACTCTAGTCCCTGCATTGTTTGATTTCCAAAGTGTGTAGTTTTAGTTCTGCTTCTGATTTAAAAGAAAATAGATAGGTTATTGACATATTTTCGGGGGACCTCAAGTCTATCAATGCAATAAACATCCATCTTTAATAAATAATTTCAAGATAAGATGTCCCCAGAAACTTAGAGGATTATCTAGCTTTTTGTAACTTGAGCCATGGTTGAGCTTAGCCATGGGTTCTTTGATACGTCTAAACTGTGTAGTTTCCAAGTATATTCAGAGTCACAAAGCCAGAGGTTTTAGAAGTTCAAAATTTCAAAAGCATTGATGAAGGAGAGTTTTGGGGGCTGGTTTTACTTTCAGTAGTCTACACTTTAGTAGTATTCTGAATTTCATTCATTGAACATGATGCTTACATGTATGTTTCATTGTATTGGCAAATTTAATCTAGCATCCAGACTTCATCAATGTCTCAGAGCAAGATATTTTGAAAGTTCTAGTACTTATCCTCTGTAAAAATGTAATAATTTCTTCAGTGCTATGAATAAACAAGGTGGTCACTGAATGAGCTGAATTATGACCTGATATCTTTCATTATCTAGTGATAACGGAGCACACCTTTTTTGTCCCTCAATTTTAGATCATCACAGCTCCAACTTTTACTACCTTGCTTAGTTCAAACTGCACATAGTGGTCACTGCTGTGTTTTGTTTGAATGAATTATCATAGTCAAGACTTTTATAAAACAATATATTCTCTGTCAAGGAAGACCAAATAGATAAAGAAAAATGGTGACGCGAATTGTTACACAACAGACATCAGCCTTAGAAAGCACTTTTCAGACTCACCAAGTTTTCTTAGTGGATACTAAAATATATTTATATGGACAGTAATGCAGCCTGGCTGTAATTCACTGCTGTCAATTAATATAACCAGTGACAGTACCTAATTAAACAGAAACTTGTGACCTTCTCATGATTAAGAGTTGCAATAAGTCCAGTGACTTCTGAACCACCAAACATAGTTACAAAAATAAGTAAGAAGATTCTATTAGAAACCTATCATCTGAAAGATTACAACTTGAAGAAGATTTTAATTGACATAGTCTAGTTTCTGTAGCAAATCTTAGCATAATTCTGGTACCAGAAACTGCAATCAATTAATTGCAGCCAGGGCATTGTATGTGCTTCAGAAGATGCACTTAATACTTTAGAACAAATAAAGCTAGACATGCAGAATAATAAAATAATTACTGAAAACTGAGATTTAAAAAAAAATGAACTTAAAAAATATTCCAAATAAAAAGGCATGATTTTTGAATAACACCACATGTACTATACTATTAATTCAGAAAATGTGTGATATTGTGATGTTTTGCCCCACATTAATTTGATTTGTAGTGTAACTTAAAGTTTTGCGTCTTTACATGGCCCAAGAAATATTTGAATATATGAACAGATGTCTTTGACAGAAATGACAAGAGTACAACATAAGTATTTCTTATGTGGATGATGCAAAGGATCAATGTTTTGTCTTTTTGTTTATTCTTCTTCAAAACGGAGAAGAAGGGGAGCAGGTTTAGAGGAAGAGATTGTGCAAACTGCTTTGATGGTGGGCAGGCTCTCCAGGCAGCACAGAGCTGAATCTCCCTTTTCTCAGGCCAGATGCAGACAGATTACTTTTCACCTATTTTCCTTGATGCTTTACTGTGTAAGCACCTCAGCTCACAGTGATGGGATGTTTCACTCTTTGTATAATGACATTAATAAACATTTGTCCTGGGTTCTGGGCATATCTCAAGCTTAGTAGGTGCCCACACTACCAGGAAATTGTGCAGGTGATCACTGTGTAGATATGTGGAGTTCCTGGTGAGCTAGTGCTGCTGTTGAAGTTCAGTCACTGTGTCACCATGTAGAGGAGAATCATGGAGGAGGAACGTAGAGAAATGGACACCTAATTATTGCCTTTCTTTTAGGGTTCTTGGACAAGGCAGGAGAGGCTTACAGTTTGCCACAGTCCTAGCTCTAGCCAATTTTTCAGATTTTATCTTATGAGTATTTAGGTGAATGGACTTTCCAATAAAAGCTCTAAACATTGAGTAAATAAGGGTCTATAATTCTTTTACACCAAATGTAGTGGCTAGCTTCAAAAGATGGTGGCCAAAACAGTTGAGGAGCCAAAACAGAACTGTCTAGAGCACAGTGGCACTATGCACACTCCTAGCAGAATGCCACAGCTACTGGGATATAGGGAACATTGGTTTTACTTCATTTCCCACAGGTGGAGACCCTGCAACTAAAGTCTAAACTTCTGAAATAAGTCTTTAAAGTGAAAAGCTATTGAGAAAGTCATAAGGTGCATCACCACCTTCTATTACTAGAAAAATTAACCATGTTATGAATTACACTAGGGATATTATTTTAGAATGTGTCTGTACCACTAGATACCCTGAGTCTCATGCAACTACAGCCACTTTAGTCTTTCTTGTAGAATTCATATACTGCCAATAATGTAGCTGGATTCCTACATTAAGGGGCCTGGATCATATTTCACAGATTTTTGACTTTCCTAAATGTTTTGTCTAAGGAAATCCACCTTAGATTGCATCTTCTCTGATGAATGAAAGGTATAATCAAAACCTCCCTCATCTCTCCAATGAATACATAAAAGCTAATGAACTGTATCACTTCCTTTTACCCAAGGGTTTTGCATCTGAATTGGAGATTCATTCCCACTGAAAAATAAGTGCTGTGTGTGGTAAGCATTTTGAATAGCCTGATTTTCTACTGGTCAAAATGAAAGAGACTGTAAAAAAGAATAGGATTTATAATGTGGTTATTTGACAGCTCAGTCCAAAGACTACTAAAGCTCTTGAGAGTTTTTCCATCAACATGTTTGGAATTGGGCCACTAATGACTAGGAGGAAGAGAATTTTGAACTTGAGCTTGTTTAGTCAAGTTTTATTTGAATCCAAGTAATGTTAGATGCAGATTAGTACTCACTAATATGTCTGGCTGCTGCAATAAGCTTAAATTTTGACCAAATTTTTTTTTAAAAAAGAAATCCTATCTCCACATCTTATCTTCATTAGGGAAATACTTTGTGCTTTTTAAAAGAAGCTAAACAGAACTTTTGCATGAGGGAGTGTACATTAAGGGACTCCCATTTTACTTACCATGCAGAATTCTTAAAAAACTTTAATGGTAACTATGTTTAAAAAATCAATTTTGACTGAACCTGTTTAAAAATTACTTTTAAATTAACATGATTAAATTTTTGTTGTTCCCCAGAATTAAGAGGGTGACAATTTTTAACAATGACTTAGAACATATCGCATTACACATATAATTATTATAAAAGTGTAAAACAGTATCTGAACATTTTTTAAGGCTTGAATTTTGTACCCAACCAACAGACTCTGTGCACCAGATACTCCAATGGCTTAAGTAAGGTAATTCTGAAATAACAAAGATAAAGCATGATGCTGTGATGCTCTTATGTTTTTTCTTTTCTTTTATGGTTACTCATTTTCCTATCAAATTAAGATGTTGATTTGTTTGATTGTTTGCTTGCTCTTCTGGTAGTCATGTCTGACTAAATGAACAGTTTGCTGTCTTAGATTATAACAGTATGGGGAATAATGCCTTGATAGAATCTGTGGCAGAAGCATTTAATTGTGCAGACAAAACCTTCTGAGTGCAAAAGGTAGAAAAAAAGGCATCCACACCAAAGGTGTGCTCTAAGGCACATGGAAATTTCTCTGTCTTCTCTGGGTTTTCAATTATCCTTCACAGAAAAAGAGAGTAGCAGCCTAGCTCAGGGGCAAGCACATACTGTTGTTCCATCAGCTTTGTGCTCAAGATAAAGTATGTTTGGGCCTGAGGAAGAGGAAAGGTATGCAAACAGTCTGTGATAATCTGGCGACTGGAGTGCAGAGTATGACAGTACACCCAGATTTACTGCCACTAGCACATAATTCATCATTATACCCATCAGCTGATGAGCACCCTGCCTACATTGCTGTAAATTTGGAGGGCTTATGGGAAATTCCAGATGATTTTAAAAGGTAATGTTCTCTCTAGTCACCTGAAAAAAACGGATTCCAGATTTTCTACTTAATAATTTTACTACTTGGAAGCAAATGCTATTTTTGCGTGCAGGCTATTGCAGAAACACATAATTGATTCACCACCATCAGTGTGTTACATCATACTCAGAAATAAACAGCTTGATTCCAATCCAAACCAGCTTTTGTAGCCAATATACTAGAAAAACTTCTGTGAAACCATCTGTGACTGTCAAATCTAATGGCTTAGAGGCATGCACTGCTAAAGTGAGCAAGAGTCATCAGAAATGAAGGCTGGGAAAATGCACAGTTAAATGCCAGAGTGAATAAATTTCTTCAATTCCATTAGCCCAGCAGGTGACTTTATTCAACTGGTTCCTCATCCTCTGTACTTTTGCAATGAACTTTGCCTACAGGGACCACTATTAATATAGACCAACACTGATTTGTTAATATTGAACGAAAATGATGGTATATTTTCTCCGTTGTCTTCATTATTGATCCCTGTGATTGGAGTTTTTTAAAAATGCACAACTAAACCAGAATTTGCAGCCCTGAAATTTGTGAATTATTGCTGATATTATCTGTGCTCAAATATATAGTCAAATTTTATGATGTTCTGATTACACCAGCATGGCTTCATTTCAGAATAAGAATACTCCAATATAAAGAAGTTGTTTGCCTAAGTCAACTAATATTGTACATTTATTTTAGGGTTTTTTTTTTGTGACCAAGTCTGAAATTGCCTTTGAAAATATTTCTTTAAACGGATATGTACTACTACATAGTACCACTGTAAACAACTTCATTACTCTGGCATAGTCACATTTTCAAGGGTGGGAAGTGCCAGAACAAATTTGGCATATACACCATGATGAATGCTGAATGTGTAATGACTAGTCCCATTATTGAATAAACATTGTGAGTGCTTATGTAGTGAAAAATGCCTTGTGAATATGTATGCTGTATTTTTTTTCAGATGTGTGTTGTCAATAATATTTTCAAGAGTCGCTGAATTTTTCTACCTGGCTCTAGGAGCAAAATTGAGAGCAGAGAGCTCAGGAGATGATCTCATAGATGAGAAAATGAATGCAGTGAGATGATGTCATGAATAAACTTTCAGTTTCCTGTACATGTAGTAATGTTGCCTTGACTTAGGGTATATTCTGCCTCATGGGAAAGGGGAAAAGCAGCTTTGTGCAGTCTACTAATATAATGACTAATGCTTTGAACTAGAAGAAAGCAGCAGCTTGAATGTCTAAAACAAAAGGAGATTGATCCACTGTCCTAATTTTTTATGTCTTCTCCCACTGTTCTATCACTATTAAATTTATCCATCAAATTTAAATGACTTTACAGTAAGGCAAAAAGTGTGAAAAAGAAGCACGAATTGCTGGAATACTTCCTGCACAACCAAAACTATGACTGAAGTGGCATCACCGAAAGGTGGTGTGGTAACTCTGCTGACTGACCGTTTCATAGAAAAAGTATTACTTGTTCAAAATGATGGGGAGGGAGAAGGAAACATTAAGAGTTGAAATGCTTCATCTGAGGTACACAATATTGACAGACCTACAGCTGTTGGAGAGCAGAGTTGTAAAGAAGTACTTGAGAATCCAAAAGAAGGAGCACTTAGAACAATAGTGACAATGGATATGGTAAGAATTCATGATTCACAGAAACCAGCAAACGTAAGAACTGAATTTCAAGAAGAAAGAATTAAGAAAACTCATGAAATGGGTAAAACAAGATCTGCTGAAATTACAATCACTCATAGCTTGATGTCTCCCAAGACTATTCCCAGAAAAGCAGCAGTGCACCAATTGGAGCTTCTGTTCTGAGAGCAGGCATATGGACTAACACTTTTCCTTAAGGTTGCTCCTCAATAAATGAAGTATTTTTTGAGGTGCACTGTCTTTATGAGCCCTACTACTAATGCATTTTGCAAGCTACCCTCCTTCTTATACATCCCAGTGTGATCTTTGGATTCAATTTTTTTTTTTTTTTTTTTGCAGCATCAGCGGCATAACATTGCGAACATATGGCAGCTTGTGAACCACTAAAATCTGCATCTTCATTCCTAAGTAATGTCTTGGCAGCTTCCTCCCTCTTCCCCATATATATTTGGATGATTATTATTGCCCATATGTTATACTTGATGGAGCACAGGACAAAAAATATAGAGTGAAAAGGAAGGGAAAACACTAAGTAGAAAGCCCACAACAGAACTTTTCTGCAAGCCTTTCTTCACACTGTTACTGAAAAATGGAGGCAAGCTCACCCAAGGACACGTACTGGTAGGCTGAGATGGGTTGGCCAGTGAGGATGACAACCATCCTCATGGAGTTGTGTATGGGGACAAGCAGTCCATAAGTGGGATAAGGAAGCAGTTTCTGAATTTCTGAGGGAAAAATCTAGCCTTTTTTGTGTGAGAATGGGATATCCTGTAGGAAAATATGTGGCAACGGTTGTGTTGAGCAGACCAGAATATGTGATAGTCAGAAGCTGACAAATGCTTTTGAGGACGTGCTGTGCCAGTCTTCTAAGGACTGGATCACCCACTGGATCACCATGCAGCCATAGGCCTACCAAACCTGCCTAAACACAAGACAATGTGCCTTTCATTTAAAATGCTTAGTGTTGGCCAGTAATGAAGAATGAATTCCAGTGCATAACCTCTGACACTTCTTTTGGCTGATTTCAGACAACTGGTTATCTGAGAGTGTCCTCAGTTCTCCTTCCTACCTTAGGGATCCCATTTTAATGAATAGAAATGGTGGTGATTAGTAGTAGTAAAACTGCATCAAGAAAAAATGTAGGCAAGATAAAGTGGACTGAACAAATGTAGATGCATGGCCTCAAAAACTTCTTCTGGCTTGTCTTCAGCTTACTGATCCTCTGAAGATCCCCTGTGATCCATTCACTGCCTATAGAATCCCATTATAAATGGCTGCAATGGCTGTAGATTAAAGCAGATGACATGGATTGAGACGTGCATTTGAGATGAATGGTCACTTGAGGCAATGTGCTCTTTCATACCAGACTGTGTCTCCTTTGTGCAAAACCCAACACATTATGGCCAGTCAGAACTAAGGTCAGCCAGCACTAAGGTAGTACCTACTTTTTTTCCTGCACGGTTCTGCCCCAAATAAATGATGTTGTGGTGGGTTAAGTTTCATAATATGATTTATCTGTCTTCCTTGGGTGTTCTACCAGTAGAGGAAAATTGATCATGAATCTTTCCATATTTTAGATGGAATTAGTTTTCATTTTCAATTCAGAAGAGTGTTTAATGGAAAAGATTTCTATTTGCAATGTGTCATTTTTTGGCTAAAACAGAAATTTCAGTTGGGGTTACTGGACAATCTTCAAATAATTAATCATGATTCTGGACTATAAGTAAATAGGAACAGAGAATAAGTCTCCTTAGCTTACAGTAGAACATGCCTGGAAATGATTTTCAAAACAGTCAGCAAAACGGTCTAGTTATTTTTGTTGTAAGGACAATTGCCCATATTCTAATTGAATTCTATAATGTTTTCCTTTTATATAGTATCTATTTTAATTAAGATACACAATGATTTATCTACTACAGCAGGGTCTGGAACTCAAATGTTCCTTCTTTCCCATGAAAATTGTCATGGTTTAACCCTAGCTGGCAACTCAGCCACACAGAGCTGTGAAGAACCAGAATCATCCTGGGGCATATCTCATTGAAGGTGATCCTACAGGTGCAGCATATATAAAATAATAGAAAAAGACAAAGTTACATTAATTCGACTACTTCATATAATTACAAAAAAGATTTATATAAAGGATTTATAGCTAATTATATTTTGCTCACATTTACAGTTATTAGATAAATTGATATAAATTAACTAATTCCTCTATTTCACAGTCGTGGGGGGAAAATGATATTTTACAATGATGGACATCTTGGCAATTATTTAAATCTCTAAAGAATATTCACAGAGTGCACTCTGAAAAATGTGAGCATTATTAAATGAATTCCCAGCTCCACCATTACGGAGATTAGCTCAGTGTTGTATCACTACTGACAATTCTATTGTATCCTTTTGCTCCAAAGATTTTATGAGCAAAGCTCCACTCTTGCCATGGTCTCATGCAGAGAGATTCCCCTGTAGGACCACAGTGGCAACTGTTAACTTCCTCTTCTCTTGCTTAAGTCAGTTTAGCTGTTTAAAAAAGTTTTGTTTATGTGAGAAATGCAGGAAATCACATATATATCAGCTGCCTCAAAACCAGTTCTATTTTATTTTCTATCATTCTGCAGAGCTTGATTGATGATCAAAAATCTTGGAATTCCAGCTGCATGGGGAAAACCAGGACTCAGTAGAAGATATATAATAAAGAACAGCTAAAAAGTAAAGTGACAGCAATCACTGTAAAGCCTGATAACTGGATCTCTAGTGTCCAACATAAATACTGGGTTTAGGTGCTTTTTATGCATTTTACAGCAAGAGCCAGATGCTTGATATCTTGTACGTGAGTTTATATAAATTAGTTCCTTACTTGGCCAACTTTATGACATCAGTTCATCTAGAATTTATATTTTGCTTTAAAAGGTCACAATTACAAAAAAACCTCCTGCGAACAAGATATTGAGACCTACCCTTCCTGTTCCTGGCAGTTTTAAATGTATGTTCTGTAAATAGTTTGAACTACATACTTGCAGATTCTATGAAATGCTGCAATTTTACTACCGGGTATTATTGCAAACCTAGAGAACACCTCTATGTGACAAAGAGTAGCTAAATATTTCCATCTGCGCATATAGGTGCATCTGAGTACGTTCTTTTTGTCTCTTCAAGTAATTCCTTATAAATGTGCATAAATATAGTCACTTGTTTATTTCATTTTGATGATAATGCATTCTTCAAGCACTTATGATTTGTGACAAAACAAAACTCAAATCCAGTGCAACAGATAGAAGCTGAAACAACACCACAGGCTTATGTTTTGCTGAAGGGGAAAGGATGGTGCCCTTTGCCCAAGGTCAACACAATGTGCATTTAATTAGGGTATGATATGTGGTAAGAACACATAGATCAGTCAGGTGTGCCATGCATTAGCTGTGTTCCCTGTCCTGCTGACAACCTCTGTCTTTTCCTGCCTTTTATTAATACCTCCTGAGTATGGATATATGGGGGCTATCAGTAAAAAAATGAGAGTAAAAAAACCTAATGGGCAAGGTTTTTAAAGCCAGAAAAATCAGTCTTTAATCCTAAAAATGGTGTGTGGTTTAGGACTGCATGAAGGACAATGTCTTACAGCATATAGAGTAAAAAGAACTACTGCATTGACAAGGAAATGCATAGTAAAATCCCTGTTGAAGTCAGTGAGAATTCTGTCACTGACTTTAGTGGGGCTGAGATGTCACCCCACAAATTGGATTCTTTCTATCACTGAATTTTAGGATACATCTATGAGGAGAGCAGTGTTTCAGTCATGTGAGAATTTACCCTTCTGCCCCTGCATTTGGGTCATAATGCCACAAGAGTGGAGACATCAGGATTTACTTCTCCTGGTAAAATATCAGTTTAGAATTGCTGCAACCAATCAGTACACTTACTGAATAGACATCACACTCAAAATTAATGGCCTTCTGCAATATATTATAAATGCCTTATTATTGACGGTTGCTTGAAAAAGAAAGTGTTACTGAAATCTGGCATTGCTATGAAACTTTGGGAGTTGGTAATTGCCAGAGGCTATAAATTAGTTTGATGTGCTGTACTGACCCTGTCATGCACTTAATGTAATGGTATCAGTTTAAATTACAAAAAGAGGCTGAACATTAAAATGCTCAAATTACATTAGGAAAGGGGAGAGAAAAAACAGAACTGTCACAGCTCATTAGTGTTCCATAAAGTTGAAGAAAAATACAGCTGTCAATAACAATATAAATTTTGTAATTGCTGTTTATTTATCTATCCAACTTTGTTCAATACTACAATTTAAAAGATAAGACAGAATTTGAAGTATTTTATAGTTAGAAGTTTTTTTTTTTTCCATACAGAATATTTTATTACTATTGGCATGACTTCTTAACATTTATTAACATATTACTTATTAACAATTTCTTGTTGTTAACATGAACATGCTCGCTGTAGAATCCTACCACAACACTTCACTGACAAATGTTCAGAGGGCTACCATATCTCTGTATCAATGGAATCAACTTTCATTTCTCCCAGCTGGAAAATTTAATGAGACAGACTTTGAGGACTTCTGGACAGCTATTGAGGCTTTGTGGTGATTGCAGTGGTCTCTGCAAGTCTGTAATCACCAAGCTGAGGTGTGTTCCCTGCATTGGTGAAGTTCATTAGCTAGCAACAGAGGTGCAGTGCGGTAGATGCAGCACTTTCCAGCTGTGAGCAGAGGAAACAGAAACTTCACTTATTTAGCCGTGGATTATTACAGACATTTGGATGCTGTATGAAAGTCGCTAACCTTTTCTATTTTTTTTTCCAAAACTGCTTTGCCCTAGCTTAGAAAAGCTAGTTACTGAAAAGCTGTGGAAATTTATTTCACATCAGTGTTGGTATCAGATGGAATGGTGGTGTAATTACATGTCTAACTGCTAGATGTAGATATATATACATTAGGAATCTGTACCTGTTGCAAATAAAATGGATGTGCTGGATTACAGACCTCAACATCCCATAGTGAAAGTAAATTACACTGAAAACTTCTACAGGTAGACTGGCTGTCAACCTTGTCTTATTTTCAACAGGTGGAAATTAGGGATCTAGTTATGCACAAGAAATTTCTCTGAGTTTATCTTAGATATTGTTGCTATTAATAGATGACTTAGATGACTTACAGGAATGCTCTTCTCATCTCTGTATTTCCCTGACAATAGGAAAATCTGGCCCTACTTAGACAAGATAACTGACTTTGCAATGGTTGAGTCCTGATATTACCTTCTCTGCCATCTCCTTTTCACTGGCATAGTGGCACAATCTAGATAATGGCCAATTTAATAATCTCTGGCATGCTAAGCTCCTAACTGCAGACTGGAGTCAGCAATCTCAGACCTACCTCCCTTTGAGAAGAGGACATTTGTTGCTTTATCTTTATGGACTTGCCATAAAACAAGCAGCAGTTTTGTTAGTATTGACAAAGACAGGTACTATATGGTTCCTTCAACATTCAAGATTTCCAGAGGTATAATTCAGAATCTAAAAATAAAGAACTTGTGGTATTTGGGTGTTTTTTTTTTTTCTTTTTGCTTGGTTTTGATCAGCTGCTGTTTCAGTTGGTATAAACCAATAACAACAACAGTAACAAGAGGCAAACTGGGAATTCTTTTGTGTAACTCTATAAGTTCATATCTCATAATATGACATATATCCCACATATCTTTCATAGGAATTGGTGGAAACTTATATGTTACAGCAACACCACTCAGAAAAGAAAATACTATGCATATGGATTAAATTTCACAGACTTATTGTTTAGTTTTGTAACCATTTCTTCTTTAAACACAGCAAAACAATTTCTTTCATGCTCTCCTCAGTTTGCATAAGCAATTCTCTCATATTTTCAGCTGCCTTCTCATGTTGTGGAACTCCTCCTTATATTTCTACTTCATCCATCATGATGCATTTGGCAATTTTTTGACAGATGACAACACTTCATTTCACTGGGGCGAAGAATACAAAAGACAGCAGAAGAAGAAAAAGCTGAAAAACACTTATGGTAAATGAATAGACTTTTACCAACTATTCTCACAAGGACACGCTCCAAATCATTGGACTGACAATAAGCATTGGAAACTTTATCCAAATGGTATTTTTTATCTGATAGTACTAAGCTTCTGAAAATAGGATTTTACAATACAGCCTCTCAGTCATACCTCTTTCTTCTCAAAGGTTTTGAATCTAAGTTGAAATTGTTTGATGGTTTTGCATTATGTATTGTCTGAATAAAACATACTTGATTCCTTCTGCACACTGGATGTCCAGGTAAGCTGCACATTTTCTATTTGGTCCCTTCAGAATTACTTTGCTTTTGCAGCTCAAAGTGAGTGACAGCAACACGCGAGCTAAGTGTTCCAGAAAAGCAGAGACTGCATTTATAAATTGCTGACTACTGCAGCAGTAGGAAAAGCCTCCTGGTGAAACAGTAATTACTCCGAAAGAGTATTCCAAGTCTTTGATATTGAAGACAAAAAATAGGCAATATGAAAAATGTTTCAGTAGACTGAATGCCTTCACACACATTTTCACATTAATCCTTTTGTGTTTATGGATGTGTCTTATAAGCAGTCCCTTTCTTAAATTTGCTTTATTGTATTTTTTAAAAATAATTTCTTTCATGTTATTCTGCATCAGGAAATTCACTCAGGAAACAATGAGTAGACAAAAGTAGCACACCTAAATCTTGAGAAAGTGGTGAAATGATACCACTTGCAGAAAACTGTTTTTTTCCTTGCTTTTTGCTTGAAGGATGCTAATCACCATTTCTGTTCTTAAATTAAGAAACTATCTTGTTGTATCATAACTTTAAAAACAGAGAATGTTTTTTCCAGAAAGATAAATTTGCTTTAAATTATTGACTTGAGTCTGACATTCCATTATCTAGAATTTTACCTTAGCAGTTCAGATTTGTGCCTTTAAGGTATTCTGTAACTGATCACAGTTTTGTGTGATCAGTTTTACTGATCACTGATCATTACTGTGTGCCTGTTTTACTACAGGCAAGGGATTTCTGAAAATTCATAGTTTTAATATAAAGACACCATTTAAGTAGTAAACCAAATTAGATTCCATTCAAACACAAATATTTCCATCAGAACCAAAGATTAGGATGGAAAACATTTCATCTGAATCCTCATTCATCTGAAGCAAAATTAGCACATACTAAACTGAAACTAGCAACATTTACATTTCCAGAGAGGGATGACTTTTTCTTTTTTAAACTGTTTTTTTCTCCTAAAAAAGTTAAAGTTAAGACCATCCAAGTAGAAATAAAGAATGTGAGTTGCACTTACAGCTAATGGTTTGCTGGAAGAAGAGACTTGTCCTGTCAAGATGAAATATTGCAACTCTAAAAACAGACTGAGTTTAGCTGGATTTAGGACTAGGCCCTAGAGTTTTCAAGACCATAATTAGGGCTAAGGAACTACTGTTTTCTTCGATCTTGCTTTATTTTCCTAGAGGATTTTTTTGGAAATCATCTTAACATTTCAGTACCTTTACACGTATGTGAGAAATAAGCGCATGGAATCAATGTATACAACTTGAATTCTAAAGCAAATACATTTTCATCTATAGAATTATAATTATTGCTCTGCTTGACTGAATGGGAAATTGTAGAGTAATCTTGAATTAATATATCTCAATCTTTTAAGAAGAAACAGACAAAACATAATCATTATTCATATATTTTTTTTCTCTTGTAAGCTCATGTATGACAAGAGATTTCTTGTCTTTTGTCATGACTTAAAAATCTCACTTGCTTCTGTTTTTTTTTTTAATTAGCATAATGAAGTGTAAGTTTTCTCAGTTATTTTATCTTTCCTTTTACATTACAGTAGTATTAGCAGGCCAGAGTCAGATCACAGTTCTGACACAAAAGATAACAATATGCAGGTTTAGTGAGATGGTTAAACCACACAAGAACTATATTCTTAAGCAGAAAATCCAAGAAGTGGGGGAAGAAAGCACAGGTTTCACAGAGATGTGAATTAAATTGTTCAAATTCAGACAAATAGAACTAAAGATTACACTAGTTTCACTGTCTCCAGAGTTCAATGTCACTGGGATGTCATTTCTCATATCTTGCCATGTTTTTCCATGTATTTCTGTCAATTCAGTTCAATTCAATTCAATTCAATTCAATTCAATTCAATGTGTCTACATATAACATGAGAATACTGCTTTTAACCCTTGGAGTTACCCCTGAAATGATGATCTAAAAAAACCCAAGTACATTAAGTTTTCTTTTACACCAGAGTAATGTGCAAGTAAAATAGAGTGGACTCAGAGAATTTTGTCTCATTTATTTGCCAATTACTGCAATGGTTAATTACTGATTTGGGTACTGAGAACCAAAGAGTGTCTCCTGCTGTGTTCCCAACAATACCATTTCCACATGCCTCCTCCCATATTTTCCTCTGTGTGTCCTCACATGATGTCCCCAATATCTCCGTTTGTCTCTACATCACATGGCTAAGAAGCTATTCTTTGGAAGAAAAAAACCTATGCACCTATGGCAACCATAGACCATTTTAATAATGAAGTTTTTGATGAGAAAATGACAAGTGAAATTTGTGTATTACCGCAACCGTGGTAGGTTCTAAGTAATCTCAGTGGCACTGAATTACAAGTTCATGCTCATTGATAATGGTTACTTTACTCCAGATTTTTAGACTAAAAGTTCTGCTTCATGAATTTTTGATGCTGGGCAATCAGACCAAGGTTTTTGATGCTTTTCAGGCTGCAGTAAAGGATTTCAGAGAGGAATTGTGTTGATGCAATACATTCACTGGCTTTCTACTTTCTGCTCCTCCTGCATCATGCACCAACACTTCAGGGATTGGCATGACGCCTGCTCCCAACATGCAAGCCTGGTGGATGTCCTGACATTTTTGTCATTTTGCCCTGAAAATAAGCCTTGGTACCATTTTCTTTTTTGGCTTTTGGAGTATTTTTGCTGTGTGTATATATTTTTTTCTTTTAGTTTACATACTTCTGATATGCTGGAACACTGCCTTTCAGGAGATTTTGTGTAGCATGAGAGACTCAGAATTTGCAAGATAAAACCTTTGTTTAGAGCACTCTGTCTTCTTGCTTTAAGAAGAACATATTTCCTATATTTCTGTCTTGGAGCAAAGTAGATTATAGCCAGCCAGACAGGTACTTTGAAATAGAATTGATTTTATTTCTATGTTGCATTGATTATTCCCATGTATACCACCATTAGTCATACCCAGGAATTTCCTTGCTGGGAAATGGTAGGACAGCTTGGTTTAGAACTGCTCTACAGCTGTTCTAAATTACACCGGGATAAGACTGTAAACCCTTCCAGTTTTTAGATGTCTGAAAGTTTAGCTTTTAGCAGGAGACTGTACCCAAAGTAGCCTCAGTTGCCTGATGAAATGGTTTACTCTTTTGTGGATGTAAGAATTAGTAATTTACAAGGAAAATTACCATTAAAAAAAATCCCTGAAAACAGGAAGAGAAAACAAAGCAGTGTAAAGAGAATTAGGCTGGCAGGAAACTTCAAACAATACATGATATGAAATGGTATCAAAACAAAAGATCAACAGATGTCTTCAGCATGAAGACTAGCAGTGTTTTCTAGCCTTTATTTCTTTCAGGGGCTCAGTACCAAGAGGTGCAAGTTTCCATCTGGTAATAGAATTCCACTAATAATTTAAGATGAAAGGCATAATATGTATTTAATGATACCTTCACGTTGCTGATCAAAGCATTTTTTCTGAACAATTTTTCGTCAGGGTATTATTTTTCTCCTCTTACCCATTTTTTCCAGTCCTTCTACGCTTTCCCATCTAACATGTCACATAACTTCACTAACGATTTTCCTATACCATTACAAATACTGTATGTGGCTGCTGAAGACAGTGATTCTTCAAATGTTGTTCTTCAGGTTGTTTTCATTTTTCCTGTCCTCTCCTCCCCTTGTGCACCACATATTTTAGAACTGGAAAGAAGCTAGATGTCCCCTATTTGGTGTATATGTTCAATGTT
Organism: Donacobius atricapilla; assembly: GCA_013397315.1. Classification (NCBI taxonomy): domain Eukaryota; kingdom Metazoa; phylum Chordata; class Aves; order Passeriformes; family Mimidae; genus Donacobius; species Donacobius atricapilla. The sequence continues at coordinate 377,801 of WBMY01008043.1, read as the reverse complement.
TCTTGTTCTTATCCTAATTCTCTTCAAATTAGATATTTTATGGATGAACATGCACACAGTGAGTACGGTCCTTACCTAAGTAAGTATGTCACTTCTCAGCTTGACAGCATAGCACAGAGAACAGCTGTGGCACAACGTCATCTGGCAATCCTTCTCCACTCTGTGGGGGAACCACAGAGTGCAAAAAGATATATGCTAGACAAGAAATGAATTACTAAATTTAGAGGACCTTGGTAAGACCCTTAACTCCTCCATGTCTCCATTTTTCCTCTCAACTACTGCTCTAAAATTCCAAGCACAGTTATCTCACAGGGCTTTAAGCTCTGCTGTCATGTGAATATGTCAATTATTGAACAGCAGTACCAAGAGATTTAAGAGAAAAATTCACAGAATTTTGGAAAATGTTTCATCATAGGCGCTGTACAAGGCACCATGTTCATCTCTGCCTTGAACATATCAAATCTTACAATATTATGTTCATTGTAGAAAGTTAGAAACCCGCTGAATTTGCTCAGACTTTTGTCCGGTGTATTAATCTGAGATGAGGCAATGTGTGCCCACTTCAACACTTCCTGACTTCATATTCCAGTGCTGGCTTGCATGTAAACACAGCAGGAGAGGAAAAGTGGTTCTGTGTCCTGCTACATGTGCACTCAGTTTCTGTGTTTTTCTCATTTATTAGCCTCCAATTCATAAATGAATTTAGAATGGCTTATTATTGGCAAAGGCTTCAGCTCCAGTAGCTTTCACATTCAATGTTGCAAACGTCAATCTTTTGACATTTGTTGTACCAAAATGTGGTCTCTGGCACAAGCTAATATCCCGTGGTTGCACAGCTTACTACTCTGATACTGTGACTGTTTCTCCTATTTTTATCCATATTTGTGATTCAATGTGAAAGAGGTTAAATTCCATCCTCTTGCATGCTATTTGACGTTATGTCCTTTCCCTTGCGTGCATGGGTTTTGCTGTGAATTTGTACTGCTGCTAATTTCTTTGCACAGATAGCTGCAGCAGAAGTGACAAAATTAATAGTCTGCTGGAGTAGCCCCTCTGCCATATACCTTGGAGACCCCACAGTACTGTGACAGGATAATGGTCTTCTGTTGCTGGATAATGGTCTCCTGTTGCTATGCAAATACAAAGTCAAAACAAATGTGAATGATGACATTTTTAAAAGCAAACATAGAACTGAGCCTGTCTCTGGTAAATATTTCATTAAAAACCATTTCTGTTTCCTAAACCAGTGAAATGAACACTTTCTAAGGCAACACTATATTGTAGATGAGAACAGAAACACAGCTCTAATATTTAACATGCCTAGTGAGATGTTAGAGTTATTACCCTTTTTAGAGCTTATATGACAACTCATTTCACCCTTTGATTTCAAGACCAGCCACTCTCTAGTATGTAATGCTCCTTACAGCTTAGCTGTTACATCTTCTTCAGCCTAGCTTTTGATGTCTTGTCATATTCCTGTACAATTCTCCCTCACTGTGCAACAAACAGCTTTCTAGTTAGTGTTGGCTGTTCAGAGGGTTATCCTTCTTATCTATTCTTGAAGTACATTTTGTCTTTTTGAAAAATCTATTTACACTCTTGAACTAGACCCTATTCTTCATCTTTCTTACTCCAGGAATAGAAGGATAGTAAAATAAAAAAACCACCACCAAAAAAGAGGCTGTCAGGGAACTGGCTGAGGCATCTTGATCTTGTCTATTCCCAGCATAAGGACAGATCAGAACAATTAACATTCTTGTTCACCTTGGCCTTTCTGGCAGTGGTTCTTCAGAAGCAAGATGGTCATGATCACTCTGAAGGCTGGCAGCCTCACCAGAGCAACTGACTGCTCTAAGCTTCACTGCGTCCTCGCTGAACCTTGATTATCTTAGTGCATAGCAGCTGGAGGAAATTTGTGCCTCATCTCAACCCTTCTCATGCTAATCTGAGCTGTGAAAGAGGTTCTTCAACTTCAGACTGAATCTTGTTCTTCTGAACTACATTTATTAAACTGATGCCTGATGTAGGCAGGAAGAGGGGAGGTGGACAGGGGTTTGGAGAAAAAGTGCTCCAAGTTCTATGGATTTTAAACAACATATACAGAATAAGCCTGATTTTAAATTAAGGGAGCTGCACCTTTAAAAAATATCTTTCAGCGTAGAAGATGCATCATTTAATGTGAAGCAATGCCATATGGCCCACAATTAGAAAGAAATCAAAGAAAGGATTTAGATAGAATGCCCTTTCCAAACATTAATCATATTTGCTCTTTTATTTTCCTTAGTACTACAATCTTTTGAAGATCAAGGCCAAAACAGTAAAGATTTCAGGATACTGAGCAAGTTAGGACTAACTAGATGACTACGTTTGCAGTCTGAACAAGGTATCACAGCCCATGCTTTGCCAAGATTTCTCTCTTTGGTAGAAGAAAATGAATCCAGCATGTTTGCTGCTTGCAGCTCATTCAGGAATAACACAGGAGCAGGCTAAACTCTTGAGTACACAATTATTTAGAGCTTAAATTTAGAGCTTAAAAGGTCAAAACACCCAAGTGGCTACTGGTAGCCAATGGAGATCATATGACAAAAGTGCATTGAACTTCACAAAGGCACAATGCTTTCTTAGAAGAGCAGCCAGGTTTGAGGCTGCCGGATTTTGCACTAGCTTCATTTTCCAGATGGACTTAAATCATGCAGAGATTGTGAGTATTCTGATCTTTGCCTTGTGAGGCAAAATCTACAACCAGAGGATGGGTACAATCACATTGGTGCATGTATTTTTAAATTATGTGGGTGATATTAAAATTAATCAGAACTATTTTCACTGTACGATTGCAACTTGGATATCAAAAAAACTCTCCCCATTTAAACCATAACAGAAAAAGGCAAACACATATCTGTTCCTTGAACTGAAAATTATTTACTTATCCGATTCATTGATTAATTTCCCTTCCAGACATTTTTGTATCCCTCCCTTGTGAACTAAGGCTAAGTCACAAGTTTCAATCTATGCACTGATCTCTCCCAATCACTTTTATTTTGTGAATGCAGAAGATGAAGAAGGAAAATTAGGTTGGCTATCTGACATAAAGATAGATAATCAAGAATTCAGGTAAGCACATGACCCACAGCACTCTTCTCAAATTCTGTAATTTCTATGTAAGGTCCTGCTGTGAAGATCAGTTTTACAGCATCTCAGTTTCTCCTGTTTCCTCTGTAGATTCACTAACAGTACACATTATGAATGACCTACATGGCACCTAGGGAGGGTTAAAGTGAAACACAGATAACCAGTGGTCAAAAGAAAGGTTAGGGCAAATGGAGAGATGTGATATGTTCAGGCAATCTTATTTGCCTGAAACATTCCCACTTACTTTGAGTTTCTCCTTTTGCAGTAACATGCAAATTTTTCTTTGGCTACCGCTCCTGTGAACATATTTTTCTATATCAGTAAATACTGGCCTCAGAGTTTATTTGGTGAGCATGAGAATTGCAGGAACAAAACTGTTGTAGGTAAATATAATTTCATGGCCAGGGTCACTTGTCAAATCCAAGCACTCTTCTTTTTTCAAAATCCCACTGCTTTCCACCAGATATCAAGGTGTATCTTCAATGTTCTTTATAGTCTTTAAAAGTTTTTTCACTGAACTTTAAGGAAAGATAAATTAAAATCCATATATATTTATTTTGTACCAAAAAATACATGCCAAAAGGTAATGAAACTCTGTCAGCAGGATATACCCGGATGAACCACTACCCTGTATCTTCAGAATGGCATAAACTAAAAGGAATTTAAAACAAAAAAAAAGTGATCAATACAGAAAATTGCAACTTAATTGAATTCACTTACTTGAAAGGCTTAGCACGGGTATCAAACAACAGAAACAAAACAGCTGCAAACAAAAAGAGTTTTAAAATACCATTAACTCTTAAGTCCCAACAATCTTTTAAATAACAATATAACCCCCCCAAAAAAAGATAAAATACAAAGTCTTTTTCTGTTGCTCTTTTTAATGTTGAACTGCCAAAATCTGCCAATATGCAATAAAGTTTAATCTTTATTGCTTGTTAAATGGAAGTTCATTAAAGAGCTTCTTTTTATAACAAATATGTCATGGGAAAAAAACCTGTAGGATTTTTCCTTGTAGGGAATAACTCCCCATGCAAAGTTATCTATGCAAAAGCAAAGACATGTACCTTGAATTGTCTAGGGGGTCAGTTATCATCCTTCAATTAGAGTGTTTCCAATGTATAGCCTGAGATCTCTTATTTTAATTTAAGCCAAATGTTTCTGCCTACTCTATCCATGTGTGACATTGTTCAAGTTAGTCTTTTCCTTGTATTCTTCCCCAAGACTATTTTAGTATTTCCTCAATATTTATATGACCAAGCCCACAGTGGTTATCAGTGCTCTACTGCAGACTGGCCTTCTTGGTTCACATCCTTTTTGAGGATTACTGTCACAAAGTGGAGGTAGTACTTCAGCTAAGCAGAGTGGAAAGATTACCTCACATTTCTCAGCATTATCTTTGCTTTTTTTCCCAGTATCTCCTCTTAATATTTTTAAATCAAGACATACTTTCAACTCAAAGTCCCACACAATATCTCAATCGACTTCTATGTAACTGGTGCAATTTTGAGAGTGTGCTTGTCCTACTGCTTTT
>WBMY01008043.1:360848-373072 GCA_013397315.1 Donacobius atricapilla | reverse complement strand
GCTTGTTTTTATTGAAATGCATCCTATTTTTTCAGATCATTCCTCCAGCTTGTCAGGATTTTTTTTAAACTTCTTATCCTGATCTCTAACATACTTGCCACAATTTGTGCTTCATCTCCAAATTAGGCATTTTGACACCACCATCCAGACCGGAATATACAATGAAGCCAACCAGGCTCAGGACAGGACTTGAGTCCCTTGCAAACTGAAAAACTGCATTCAGTATACTCTTTCACTTTGATAATGAATAGGCATTACTTTCTTCAGTATGTTAATTCAACCAATTTTTCATTAATTGACTTAGAGTTAAAAAAAAATCCTCTATTCTGATTGTAGTAACTTATTAACTTACCTCCTTTAGATATGCTGACTCTCGGGTCTTCTTTGAGGGAAATAAAAAAAAAGAGCAATGTGAGAGTTGAGGTGCTCAGTAATCACAGAAAGACCAGAGAAAACTGAAAGACAGGATGCTCAGCAGTTTTCCAGCAGGACATGAGAAAGATTTTATGGTAGACATACACACAGGTTACTGTTGAACATAGGTTGACGTGTTTTGTCATAGTGGTCACAAACCACAGTTGCAGAACAATAGGAAAAATGGATGGAAATGAGGCTTAAATCTGAAAAATTAACTGTGAATACTTAATTAAATGCCACTTATTTTATCACTACTGCTCCTGAGAGCCTGCTCTAAATTAGACTGAAGAAACCTATCTTAATAACCTATTCTTATCCAAGGTTTGTTTTGCACTGTTTTCATTTTTAGCAAGGATTTATACGTTTCTTTCACATATCCATGCAGCATTACTGGTATCATGCACTGCAGCAAAAGTGCACAGACAGATACAGCCAAAATATTTGGCAGAAATACAATCTGTCTAGAGTGCATAGAGCTGTGCACAATATTTGAGTGGGCTGTGGCAGCCTTATAGCCATTAGTTAATTATGATAGGGCATCATGTTGATGTGGTGACTGTGCTGCTTCCAGTTTTGGAAGTAGTTCAGAGGCCTCTACATCTGTGTCTGCATCTGCAAGACTGTGTAGCTTGTTGCTGATATAGCTTTGATTTGCTGAAAAAAACAAAATAGGGAAACTTCTGGTCATTCATCTTCAAAATTAATTTTCAAGGCTCTTCATTTCGTCCTTGTGTTTGGAGTCCGTGAAGAAAGCAAGATGGCGTAAGATGAAGGAAAATATTGCTTGCATATTGTAATTCCTTTGAGAGGCAGGATGCACTCAAAATTTCTTCTTGGTTGTGTATCAACAAAATTTTACTCTTACACAGAAAAAATTAAGACGATATAGAGGAAGAACTAAAGCAGGCTAGCCACATGGATTCACCACACTTTTTTCAACCTTGAGAATATAATCAGCAGACAGGACATGCTCAAAGAATTTATCAATCTCTCTCATTTATCTAGCAATAGAGATACAGTTAGAAATAAAAAGATTTTTTTTATTTACTGCAGGTAATAAAAGAGCTCAGTTTCTGGACCACTATAGATTATGTAAAGCCTCAGCAGTTCTGAAAAGCAGATACAAGGCTTCTCAAACTTCTGCTAATGAAAAGGTTTCCTAGCTGGAAATACACTGACTATGCAATTATTTATCTTTTCTTTTTCTTTCTGAAATTCTGCTAAATTTTCTTCTTTGAAGGCTTTTAGCCTTATCTTTTCAGTAAACACTGTGTTTTAAGGTCACAGTCTTGTCTAGAAGTAGTACTAGTTAACAGAACTGTTTCTTTCATGTTCCATTTAGCCACATGTGAATGACACAAACCCCACAAACACTGGAAAAATCCTCTAAAAATCCTTGAGAAACCACGATGTCAGAAAAAAACCCTAAACAGCAAGTGGATGAAATATCTCATTCAGAAATCTCACATCACGATAATCTGTAATCCTATTCATTAACTAAAAATAACGACCCGCTGGTAAGACTCCAGTTACTGGGTGACTAAATCAGTACTTTGCCAAAGCTCTAAAAGCCAGCAATACCTTTCTCTCTTTTAAATATTTGTGGATTTTCCTAATGAGCCATAGAAGTCTTCAGGCTAGGCAGCTCTCTTCCAACATGCACAGAAACATATAAATTTTTTTTTCACTATAATCTTAAGGTCTCAAGACCATACAGGCAAACCTCCTCATATCCTGCCATTATCTGGAGGAAGCAGCACATTTCACATGCTGTCTCTGAACTGACATTCTTCTTTTTTAAGGGGAGGGCAGCAGGACATTTTGCATTCACCATTTTCTTGTATTCCCCAACACCTAATGGGTACTGTATTGTTTTAATCCTGTAGTCTTTCCTAGGAGGATGGTTGCAAGCACTTAATTTCTTCTAGCAAGAAAGCTGGAAACCTCATCTACCCACCTGGCACTAGAAGGGCAGTTCTGAGTCAAGCAAACTTGCAAACTATGCTATGTTAATAAATGCTTTCTCCATCTCGCTGACATTTGTATCTTTATGAGAGATGCTATGGAACATAAAAGCAGTTGTCAGGGAAGTTTAAACTTTTCAGCAGCAGGAATTGTGTGGTTCTTTTTTTTTTTTTCCTTTTCTTTCCCTCTCTTCCTTATTAGCTTAGCTGTGAATTAAGCTGTAAAGGACTACTTTCTATTTTCCTGCACTGGAAACTGGTGAGATTGCTGATGTATGGCCTCATTTGACCAGCTTGGCTCTGCCTTCAGAGATGGAAAGTATGAGAGGAAAACCCAAGGATCTGCAGACTTCCCCTCTTACAGAAAGGACATTTTTCAGGTAAGATAAATTTTCCTATATTGCCCAATAAATCCTCAGAAATGAATCTCAGTGGTTTTATTCCTGGAAATATTTGTAAATCAGTTATTTTAACTATTCAACCAGCTCTGCTGATTATTTAGTTTCCTGATACTGTCATACCCTTAGGAAATTACAGGATATCGACCCAGTTTACACAGATGAAGTTAATTAATTCAAATACAACTCAAACAGGATAGTTGTACATGTCTGCCAAATAAATCTTAACCAACTACCTTTCAGCCCCTCCCTCACTAACCCCTACTCCCCATCCCTCTTCACTTCAGCCTGGAAAATAAGTTTTCCTGTCCATTATTTCTTTTCCGTGGCTCAGCAGGCCTACATTTGGTATCCTACTCCAAACAGAAATCCATTCAAACATTAACAATAGATCACACCTGTTCTCAGTCTGCAGCAAGGGTAAGACTGAAAGTAGAGAAACTGGGGATTACAATGTCCCCCAGAGTTTAAAAGAAAAGAAAAAATAAGAAAAAAATAGAAGAAAGTCGTACTCCTCTTTGATTAAAACACACTGAAGTTGCCTTGGATCAGGCTCCACAACATACTGTCTTGTCTTTCCCACTTTTCCAGGGCCCCCAAGATCCCTGCTCTGTGCATGTTAGGTCACTGCAGTTCTCAGCTTCAACACAGCCCTTCTTGCTAAGGCAGAGTAATGGCTGTGGGACCTATAACTGTCATCTTCTTGGTGCTCCTGTTTTCCAAGGCTTTGTCCTTCCCTGTATGATCAGGGACACCTTTTCTCACCCTCTTTGTATCTGCCCGGGCAGATCGCTTGATCCATTCAAAAGAACACACCTGATATAAAGAATTGCTCAGTGAGGTTTTCTTCGTTTAAGACCAGATTCAAATGCATTCTCCGGCTTATTACAAATGAGTTTCTATTGCTCCTGGCTCAGGTGAAGTTATTTTCCTTCATAGCGATAACATACTCAAAATATCAGGCTCTCTTGTCTGAAAACAGTGGTGTTTTGGGATTGCTTTATATTGAAAATTTTAAGAAGCTGGCCTGTTGTAAAGTTCTAGAACAAATGCTCAGGTTTCATAGCTACCCAGCTAATCAAGACAACCTAGAAGGTGACTAAGGCTAGCTTTAAATAGTAGGATGAGAATCACCTGTGCACTATCCACAGTCAGGTTTTACATTAAAAGAAATAAGACCAGTGAACTATCTTGAAATAAAAATACACATTTATTTTTATCACAAGTGAGATCATAATTTTACTTTGGGTATGGGCAGACTTGGGTTTCATGTAGAGAAATAAAAAAAAAACTATTTTCTTTTTTAGCCAGCCTTTTACAGGCTAAAACATAAGACTGTTTTACAAAGTAGGAGACTTTTAACATATTCACCTTAAGGTCTGTGTTCTAGGAATATGCTTGAACAAGGTGAGGTTAATCCAGCTAACTACAGTGAACTGAGTATAATTTTCTCTCTGTTTTAGGGCAAGTGAACACAAAAAATAACCGATGTGGATTTCACAGCAAAGGTTTATGAGATTGCAACTTGTTTTGAAGTGATTAATTTGTATTTATAAATAAATATTTTAATTCACAGAGTATTTTATTTATCAACAAACCTGCTAAAATAGAGTTGCTTAAAGGGCACCTAAATGTACAAAGAGTGGCCAAAGGATTCTTAAAAGGTTTTAAATTTACTTTTTCTTATTTTTAGCAGTTGCTATCACAAGCAAATTAAACTGTACCCTTTTTAAGGAAACAATTTATTTTTAAAAATAAAAACACTCCAAAGAATATAGACTGATGAAAGCTAATATATCCATTTATTCTCTGTTCCATGAAGCCAGCTAACTTGATGGCTATCTTGACCGAGAAAACTCCTTAGGCTTGACAATTAATAATAAAATGGTAGTGGGAGCCAAAAGGCATGTTTATGCAGGAACTGATGCTAGGAATCCTAAATTTTGCAACTCTAAGGTCCTGCAGCTGGGTCAGGGGAACCCCCAGTATCAGCACAGATGGGAGGATGAAGAGACTGAGAGTAGCCCTGACAAGAAGGACTGGGATGTACTAGTGGGGGGAAACGTTGGGTATGAGCCAGTAATTTGCACTTGTAGCTCGAAATACCAATGGTTTCCCGAGCTTCATCAACGAGGGGTGGCCAGCAGATCAGAGGAAGTGATTCAGCTCCTCTACTCTGACCTCCTGAGAACCCACCTGGAGAACTGCATCCAGCTCTGGGGTCCTCAGCACAGAAAGACATGGACCTGCTGGAGTGAGTCCAGGAGAGAGCCATGAAGACAATCAGAGGGCTGGACCACCTGTCCTGTGAAGGCTGAGAGAGCTGAGGCTGTTCAGCCTGGAGAAGGAAAGGCTCTGAGAAGACATTATAGCGGCCTCCCAGCAGCTAAAAGGAGCCTACAAGAAAGACGGAGCTAAGTTTTTAGTAGGGCCTGGGGCAATAGGACAAGGAGTAATGGTTTTAAACTAACAGAGGTAGAGATTCAGACTAAGCAAGAATATTTTGTTACAATGAAGAGAATGAAACACAAGAATGGATTGCACAGAGAGGCACTGGGTGCTGCAGCCCAGCAGCACCCAAGAAATGTAAATGTAAATGAATACATTTAAGGCCACATTGGACAGGGCTCTGAGAAACCTGCTCTAGAGCTCATGGCAGAGGGATTGGACTAGATAACCTTTAAAGGTTCCTCCCAGCCCAAACTATTCCATGATTCTATGAAATTTTGTCTATCGGTACATATCATCTGACACTATAATCTGACAAAAGTGATTAATATATGGACATTTCTATATATGTATTTCTGCTCCTAAATTATCTCTTATTTTTATTATAAGGGCATGTAAATTCCAGATATTGATTTCCCTGTTCTTCAAATACTATCCCAAAACAGGCCATTAGGCTTACACAAGGTCAGCAACATTAGGCAGGAGGATGCTGTGAGATCAGTTGGGTCTCATAGTGCCTCTGCCCTGCCATCTGTGTGGCTCCATCTGCTGCCTCTAAATTGCAAACTTGTTAGAATGGGAATGTTACTCTTATTCTGTGGTTGCAAATTTCTCTTCCTCAGCCTTGCCTGGACTGCAAACACAAAAGTAATACTAATGACAATAATAAAAAGTGAAATGTTGCTGCTGTGTGTCTGCGAGTATTCATGAATTTTTTTTTAATCTTCCTAAGCGGGGAGAGAGCACATATTTTACCAAGTGAAGTCAACTAATCTTCTGTTTTCACAGAACAGTTATTCTTTTGATGTACCTGGAAACTGGCCCATGGCTCCCACTGAGGAGGGGAACCACTTAGCTGATTCCCCAGTGAAAAAGGTTGCTGGAATGCTTCATGCAAACCCACAAATTTTGACTTCAGTGTGCCCTCCATTACAAACAGTGGCTGTCGCCTGAGATGGGTGCTGCTCCTTCTGTTCCAGTGGGCAGGTACCCTGGGGACAAGTCAGGGAGCAGAAGAGATGGAGGAGAAAGGAGGCGAGTTCCAGCGTGAGTGGTGGACATGGCAGAGGTTCTAAAAATGATAGCTGTAAATTGATTTCACTCAAGGCAATAAAATGATGACAGTTGATATCCACGGGGATTTCTCTTTTTGGCTTAATTTTGGTCTCAAATAAGGGATAATGCAGAACAATGATGGAATTGTGCTGCGTATAATTAAGGAAGAATCCCTGCAAGATCTATGCAGTGTCAGAGACTTTGCATCATTTTACAGTTATGCCTTTAATACCTCTAAACTTTGGTATACATTTATTTGTATATATTTTATGCTATACATACATAAACAAACATAATCATGTCTGTAAAAATGCAAAAATGAAGGTTTTGGTATACAGGCTTTGATAATTAGAACACTTTTATTCTAATTTTGCCTTTGCTTTTCATCACTGATCAATGTGTGTAGCAAAGGCAGCTCACTAGAGAGGGGAAGATCACATTGCAAATCAACAAGCCTTTTCTGCCCTTCACTCTGTAGTGTTCCTCTGTAATGACAGTTTCAATCCCACCAAGCCATATACAATTCTTGGCAGGTCTGTGCCTGTTTCCTATGGAGACTTTCAGCCAAAATACAGTTGGGAGAAGACTTTATCATGAGACATGAATACCATGTTAGGAAGAAATCAAGTGCTAAGTTTATCTTTGATTTGCAAATGTATTTTACACCAGGAGAAGCATCAATTACCCTCCCAGCAAATTACTCTCCAATCTCTAGGTGAGAAGACTGCAAATGCATTTCCTTGCCTGAGAAAAGCAATCACGCCAATCCATTTAGGGGAAAGAGTTATACATTCTATATCTCTTAAAATTAACCGCCAAGATTTCAGTTTTTGACTGTGGATATTTTCAAGGTGTTTAGCAGGTTATGGAGTGAAATTTGTTGATAAAAGCTAGCAAATAATTCCAAGTAATGCTGGGTGAAAGGAGCTATCAGGTTCCATCAGCAAGAAGAAAAGATTGAGATTAGTTTAATTAATTTCGAAGTGCAGATGATATGTCAACCTAGGTAGAGTTCTCAAAGTGTAAAACCATTCTGTTTGTAGCTCTGCCAAATACAGACAGAAAAGTGAAAATAATATATACTGTTGATACAGAAAATCTCACAGATGACAAAATACAGACTTAGTCTTGGCAGAAGAGAGGTTTTTGTTGTTGTTGTTTTTGGTGGGGTTTTTTTGGTTGGTTTTTTTTTTTTTTTTTAAGAGCAGGTAATTTTTAATACTGATTTTGCTGTTCTCAAATGTACTGACATACACAACTTGAAGCTAAACTGAGGGAAAAGAGAATGACTGTGTAACAAAAAATAGAAACCCACCTATTAACTCATCCCTGCTGAGCTGCTAGATTGGGAATGAAATCTCCACAGCAAGAGCTGTCTCATTAAATCCAACTGGCCAGAGGAGAGATTGCTGAATCCCTTTCCCTCCACATAAATCCATCTTTGCCTTAAATGTTGATGGTTAACTGAAATCCATTCATTCCCTCTTGCAAGTCCAGGTTTGTCTGGCTCCCTGGGGAAGTTCCTAGATTGTTTCCAGCTCCTGAAGCAAAGTGATTTACCTGCTGCAGAACAGGAGCTTGGGAGCCCTGAATCTGTCTGCGACCAGGAGAGGAATTTGAGGTGGTGTGTGCTGTGTGAGCCAGAGCCGAGATGGAGGATGCCATCAGTAGCTGGCAGTGCACAGGGCTTCTGCAGCTCTCTGGTAATGAGTGGCACTGGGTCACCCCAGTGACTCCCGAGCTGGAGGTGTGGAAGCCCACTGTAGGAGGTGCTGCAAGCTGGACTGTGCAGGTACAAAGAGAAATGAGAGGAAAAACTGTCCATAGAAGAAAAAAAAAAAAAAAAGAGGGTGGTACTATTCCTAGAGTCTTCTGGTTATTGATCTGCTAAAAAAAGATTTGTTCAAATAAACTCCTACATAATTTTAATTAATTCTTTTTGAATCTTTGAAAATTAAATTGCATTAGGGAACACACCTTCAGCCTGGGAGGCTTCCCCTCATTTGCATCCTGGTTCACAGAACCTTGGAAAAGAATGTTGACTTCCTCAATTCACTTTTTTCTCCCCAGTATTTATGGAAATGAGTATTTTATTTTTCTTGGGAAAGGAAGAAATAATGATAAGTGACATTCCTCATCCTTAACATATCCATCTTAAGGACTGATATGGTCCTTAGCATTATAGAAAAGCTACCAGGTACTCCTGGTTTCTAAATACACAAAACAGGCATACGAGGCAGGAAATAATGGGCTGCTTACATCTAAGACCTTATAGATGTAAAGTAGTTTTAAAAAGCATGTGCTAATTTTATTCCAACTTTAATAGGATCCAGAGTTCTAGAGCAAATTCATTGTACTTATTTCAATGTTACCCAAAAATTGTCTTATGAACATTTGTACATTCCAGAGCAATATCTATTACAAAGTGTCTCAAGGTGACATGTTAAGCTTTTGCACCTCTACTCAGCACATATTAAAGCTCATATCTTAAGTTACAATTTTATGAGGCACAGATCTATTTTCTACACTGGACGTGGTGTCAATTATGGAAGTAAAAATACTGGTCAAATTTACAGCCACTGGATGTCATTGTTGTTCTCTTAAACTACAAAAAAAAAAACAAACAAAAAAAAAAAAACAAAACTTTAAACTTTTAACTTCAACACTTTTTTAAAGATTGGGACTTAAGAATAAATATATTCTGACCATTTCCATATTTCTGTATTTTTATCTTAAATGGCATTAAAAATATATTCACCTAAAATAGGTATTATTAAATATGTTAATATGATATTAAATGTGTTAATATCAATGCATTTCATGATGCCAAATGAACTACATGGACACTTCATCACAGCAGCCTTATTTCTATTATTTTTAGAAATTCAGTCAGTCACTGCAAATTTCAGTGTATGTAGTTAACAGAAAGTGATGATCTGGACTGTATAATGAACGTGTAAAAGTAGGTGTAGTCTTCAATTTTTCAGTATTTTTTACATTACTCAAATCTCACTTCTGAAAGTCTATGTATTGACTGCGAACAACCAAATGCAGATTTCAGATATCTCTTTTCATACCATTGTCTGAAAACAAAGTACTAATAAAAGTCAGCAACACCTACCAGGAGACAAATCTATCCCCTTGCTCACTTCTGAGAGTTACTCTGCAAAGTGTCAGAGCCTGACTCAGAGGAAGAGATACACTTGTAAGTGGGTAGTTCTGTGCATGAAAAAAAGGAGCAATGGAACAAGTACTGAATGGAGACGGGTGAGGAAAGGCTGAGTCCCCTTCTGAGCAGAAGTCTCCCATCTCCCGTTTTCTGTTCTGGGCTCCCAGGTAAGGCACAGGCCTCAGCGAGCCTTCTTTGAAAGGGCTTTGCAGCTTCACGGTGGTCTATGAGAAAAGATTTCTTCTCAGTGCTTCCCTACAATCCCTCCACCCCCTCACTGTACATCTGCCCAGCACCTGGCCCGGAACTTGGAAGGGCTCTTAATTTCATTCTATGTGCACGCTTATTACCCTCCTAAGAAAGTAAGGCTGAACTAGATTCTGTGTGCAGTGGGTGGGTTTCAACACAGCTGTGCAGCAGACTACTTGTTCTCTTTCTGCTTTATGAGAATGATGCTGTTTAAAATATCCAGTCATCTTTCGGCGTCAAGGGATTTGGGAATGAAATGATATCAAACAAAAAAGGAGGGCAAACCCATTTCGCTTTGCTTCTCCGGAAGTCACTGCTTTTACCTGCAGCGTTAGCGTTGCTCTGAACAACTGCCTGAGGCCAGCGCCCTCTGCTGCAGCGATGTCGTGAGCATGACTTGTTAGCAGAAATCTAGAGACATGAAACAGTGATGTCACTGGAAAAGAAGCAGCAGGGATCTAGCTGATCAACGGCAGTCAGGCTTGCTGTTGACGGATGGGCTGCCTTCTTCAGCTCTGCACTGAAAGGGCTGAAATTGGAGGCTCTGATGCAGGGAGGACAGAGGAAGTGCTGCTAATCTCTCTTAATACAGCTCCAGAGTGACATTTAGGTTTGAATATCCAGGTGCCACAACTGGAAGTGCCATTGCGCAGTTATAGCAGCTCTATTGCCAGAGGGCTTCGTTGTTATTCTATTTTCAAGGTGGCAGAGTTAGCAGAGGAGAGGAGCTGCATGTGCTCCTCTCTGCATTGTGGATGCTTAGGTTACAGTACGAGTTCAGAATTAGCCTTTAGTAGGAAGAAATACATGGTGTCACCCTTTTGAAATATTAATAGGAAGGCAGATATGGCAGTGTGGGCAGACTTGGGCCAGCTATTATCATCCTGTACTGTTGCACAGCATAGACAACCCTTCTGAAGCTGCAAGAAGCTCTGAGATGATACTTCAGGACAGGTTGGTTCTCCATCATCCCCAGCATATGACTGATCTCTGATGGCACAAGCCCCAAAGTCAGTACAGTGTACACCTATGGTTCCGACCCTGAAGGAGAAATAGTCCATCTGGTTTCTATTGCAGGTCCCATATGTCTGCAAGCTTGCAGTGGCAATATCCAAACTTAACTTTTTTTTTGGTCTGGTCTTCATCTCCCAGTGGGAGCTGGGTGTGTAGATGCCTTTGAGGATTTGGGGCTAAGATCTTATCTCTATGTATGTGCAGCCACTAGGACATTGACAGAAAATTTTGCATCCCCTGGTGCAGACAATGGGAGTAAAATTATTTCTGTAAAACCTGAAAAAGTGCAGCAATTTCCCAGATTTGAAAACCCCTCTGCTGAAAAGAGCTGTTTACCACTAAAATTTGGTGGGCAAAAAAAGATATCTGCAACAAAATAATTGAAACTCTAGTAACTGATGTTGCTGCTAATCCAATGTGCAGTTGACATGACCTGAACATCCTCAGTCACCCAGAGGGAAGTTCAGGACAAAGGCTGGGGTCAGAACAGGAGCCCAACCTTGGTGCTCCTAGTCCCAGGGAACTGCCCTATCCAACCAGCCACTTGGATAAGGATGCTGTGGGCTTACGTGCTCAGCCTGATGGGCTTTATCTCTCTCCCTCTCTCATCTTTGGTAGGTCTTGGGTTCATTCTGAGGCATAATGGGAGAAAAGAGATCTCAAAAACTTTCACGGGACAGGAAAACCACTTCCTACCCACTTCTATTTCTGCTTCCAAAATTCTTTTTGGCAGTAGTTTCAGTGAACTCATTCTTCCTTTGAGTGCCATATGATCCACAGTTGTTTTCTAAATCACCAAAAGCCATTGACAGGTTGTGTGGTTTTGATTTAGGACAAAGATGTTTTTTTAAAAAAATCATTAACTCAAAATAAAGGGGGGAAAAAAATCCATGTTTACCTTAGTCTTTGCTTACAAAAATTTTATGAGAGTGAAACCCACTTATATCTGCACTATTTATAGATATAAAAGAAGACTAAATGGAATAGTGTTTATCTCAAATTAAAGAGCCAGCATTGAACTGAAATGAGATGCATAATATACATATATATTAATATGTAAATAATATGCACATCTGAATAATGTAGAAATATTTCAGCAGTTCATGCATAAACAAGCCTGCATGTATGTGTGGAAAACAATTACAAATATATATTTTTTAATTAAAAGTATTTCTTGGTTCAAATGTTCTGCAAAAAGAACATACAGCTCCACTATTGTGTTTTGTAGTAATTTTGAACTTTCCAAGTTTTGTCTCCTTTTTCAATATTTAACCAATTACTTCCCCCCCCAGATGTTAGATTACTTCTTTTCTCAAGGACTCAGGATACTATATTTCTGAAATACCCACAACTTTACAGGCCAAAATAAGAAAGAAGATGAAATATTACAAGCACTCACAAAAAGAATAGTATTTCCCCCCGAGTCAAATGACATTACCCAAGCAAATGAGGCAGGCAAAAACACAGATGACACCTTCAAACTGATCTCTGCTTTCTTCTGGTGAAAAA
>WBMY01008043.1:266255-360839 GCA_013397315.1 Donacobius atricapilla | reverse complement strand
TTTTGTTGTGAAAAAAAAAAAAAAAAAAAAAAAAAAAAAAAAAAAAAAAAAAAGAGCAGCAATTTTGCAGTTGTCTCAAGTAATGATTGGGATTTAGGCAACCTCAAGATGCTGTGTGTTTGCTGACTTGAAAGCTTATTCATAAATATCCCAGTGTCAACTCCTGGATTGTGAAATGCCACTAGTAGTTAATAGGCTTTTCACCATTTGTCACTGTCTCTTTAGACAGCAACTTGGGGACAGATAGAAAAGATTGCTGTCTACTTCATCAAGAAAGCAAAGAGGAAGTGAGAAATATGGCAGCAGATGGCCTAAAAG
The DNA here is from genome assembly GCA_013397315.1 of Donacobius atricapilla. Lineage (NCBI taxonomy): Eukaryota > Metazoa > Chordata > Aves > Passeriformes > Mimidae > Donacobius > Donacobius atricapilla. The sequence continues at coordinate 360,521 of WBMY01008043.1, read as the reverse complement.
AACCTGCTATGCTTTGGTCACCTGCTGGCAATTGTTCCTGTGGCATTAGTGGCAGTTCCTGACCATGAACACTTGGAGGAATTTTGGCTGCTATAGTAGTAACCACTGTACCCTGTTACAGTTTGGACTGTCCTAGTCTAGAAAATTTAGATTGCTGCTTCATTTTCAAATTATGTAATAGGAAAATAGATTAGGGAAAGATATCATGTATCAAATGCCAAGACAGTTACACATCCTGACAGGCATTTGTTCAAATTGTTCTTTGAAACTCCAGTGGAGTAAGTGCCTCAGCTCCCTCAGGGCTTTCTTCAGTGGTCATGGGGTTGATACAGGCACAGGGAATAGCTGATCTCTCTCCTCTTCATAACTAGATTTTATGTTTCTAAGTATCTAGCTTATGTATCTCAAGACTTTTGGTAAATTTCCCTTAGTCTCTATTTTCTAAATTAAACAACTCTGACTTCACCAGGAGCAGTTTCTCACAGGCTGCAGTTTTCATATCTCTGACTTTTCCTGTCCCTCGACATTTTCATCAGCTGGTCTGCACATATGGAGAAGACCCCTTGGGTGGATGAGACATTAGGTACCGATGGGACCCCCTAGTGGGTAGGGTAGATACAGGCAGCCAAAGAAGACAGAGCAGTAGTACCAGAAATTGTGCAGCTTGCAAATGACACATAAATATGATACTTATCTTTTTCTTAGCATCACAAGTTTGGTGACTTGGGTTTGGCTGGTTATCCGCTATAACCACAAGGTGCTTTTCAGCAGAGTTGTTGCACTGTCAGTCATTCCCCAGTTAGTTTATGGAGCTGATTATTCCTTCATATGTGAAAAAGCTTGCATTCAAGTTGAATCTTCTTTTTCCAAATAATTTCTTCAGGTTTCTATATTTGAGTTTAAATCCTATCTCTTTGTTTAACTCACCCTGTATAAAACTGTAATAAGCTTGTTTTTATTTTATCATCCACAGCATTGGCCAATATACCTCTAGAACATCCTTCCAGTCTGACAGTAAAATGTTGATAAATGAACTTCTAATACCATTTTCCAATCGTTCCATGACTCTGTAGTGCCTTCCATGTTTCCAAAGCACTCTCACATGGAATCATTGAGGTGAATGAGTTGTCAAAAAAGTGAAAGTGTGGTGAGTATATTCATGTATTCTTATTTTAACTAAATCAAAGTGGTATGATGATGAGCTTGGGTTTTGAACCAGGAGATTTTATTAACCTCTCTCATTTTGCTATAAATTTGGAGCATCTTCCTACTAAGCCCATTTTGGATCAATACATCAGATTTCACTGGATTCCCCCCTTTCTTCCCTCATATCCTCTGGGAGAGGAAGGTTATATAGGAACTGCCAGTCTTAAGTTCAGTTTTCAGTAGAGGACTCTACTTTTTGTTAGGTGATGGCCCTTTCAAACCACTTAAAATATTATGTGAATATGTATATAATTATCTAAATGCTCAAAGCACTGAATTAAAAGTTTTTGTCTTTACATTTAAGAATAAGAAATAAGGAACTATCTTGCAGTTATTTATGTTGAGCTACTAAAGTCGAATTTTTCCAGGTTTGAGAGGTTTCAGACAGTGAGATCTTTGATTCTACAAGTTTTGTGTGACTTCATGAGAGATCTTTAGTTACTCATTCAGTCCAGGAGTTCTTCCCATCCTTCAGCTTGGGTCAACTGACTACATAATATCTCAACATTATGGAATATAAGCAAGGAATCCAATTCCAATTTAAGCAAGGAATCAGCTCAAAGCAGAGTCAGCTTAAAAATATATATATGGACTATATCTGTGCACACAAAACCAGACTAGTTGTTTTCCCCGTAAATACACCGATACAAAGTGCTGCAATATAATTTTGCATTCCTCACCACATTATAGCTAGTTATTTTGAACTGAGGAATAGATACAAATATAAACAATTTCCCTCCATACATGTGGAAAAGAATCCAGGCTGTCCAGGAAGACATTATTTCCTGGTAAAATACTCCGTGTGGTTTGGTAACATATTGGAAAAAAACTTCAAAAAGCCAGATGGTTCTCTCAGCTATTTTAATGTTATTGTTTAATGAGTGGCCCAAGAAATGCATTTAAGTAAGTGAATAAAATCCAGTTGTTTCATCATTGTGTTATCTCAAGCAAAAACAAATAAATAAAAGCATGCCAGTAATGAAATGTTTTCCCTTAAGAACTTGATAGAGTAGTAGTGCCAAATTCTGCTGTGATGTAAAATGAATGGATGCAAAGCAGATGTAACTTCATCTGCTGATTGCAATTGAAAGCTTTTAAAATTTGCTTGGACCATATTTATGCCTTGAGATGCATGGAGAAACGAAGTTCAGCTGGAGTTTAAGGAGTATTATCATTTCCCTCCACAAAATCTTTTTCTGTGTCACTGATCTCCTCAGACAAAGGTAGGAGTTTGGTGCCAGGCTTCTTTAGAACTCTATTCTCTTTTTCAGACCCAAAGCCCTCTAAATGCAATATAACCAGGTATTTAATATCTTTAACTACCAGTAAATCATTCAGAATACCTCACAGTACTCATAATCTGGAAGAAGAGTGTTTATCTACTCACTCCCTTATCAGTGACACTCCATTCCTGATAAACATGCTGTAGATCTGTTGCTGTAGGTTAATGATGAATTCCTTTTTGAGCCAAGTTAAAAATAAATTTAGGCTAATTGTAGTGTCTATTAATGAAATGTCCATCTAGGGTCATGAACTTCACTATTCTTGAGAACAAGAAATACTAAATCAGTATACATAGTTGAGCTTATTTCGGGGTTTAGACACTAAAGTGGGACTTGGGGAGAATTTGAACACTGAAGTTGAAGACTGATGCTTCAGGTCCACCAAATCTCTTCAAATTCAGGGAGACTGTAGATGCTAACTTTCCATCTCTGAAATTTTCTTCTCTAAGTGTTCCAATCTACTGCCCTTGAGGCCAGAGCAGCTCCTTGCTAACTGATAGCTGAGACAACTATCTCCAGGCATAAAGCTTCCTTCCACCTTCTTCCCTCTTCACCTTTTTCTCAATCTGGTTTTATCATTGCTCTTAAACCATACCAGACCTAATCATTGAAATTATTGCAAAACACGGCAACTATTCAATTTCACTCATCACTGCAACAGGTGCTCTAACAGAAGAACTTTCCCTCTGAAGTAAAACCTCTCATTTCTCTATTCAAGGTCAAATTTTTTGTCTTTCAGTAATGCAATTACACATAGAAGGGGAAGGCCCACTCTTCATCTTTGCTGTTGAAACTAACAGGTAAGCTTTCTAATTTCATAATGCCAGCAAAAAAGAGGTGCAAGAGGAACCATTCTGTATAATTCATGCAGGGAAAAGTCCTAGTAGCGAGGTGCAAGATGGCTGGGACATAGGAAATGCTGCAATGTTCCAAATTAAGATGAGGAGGGATAAAGGTCTACTTTCTGTTTCCCAAGTGACTGTGGTTGATGCTGGGCAACAATATGAAGAGGGTAGTGTTAGCACCATCTCCTTCTGTATCCAAAAAGACCAGATCTATCTTGTCTTCTATAAATGGCAGATGCAGATGTCAAAAACAGACTGCGAATTTAAGTCTCTCAGAGTAGGCTCAGCTCTCAGGAAGGACAGTATTCCTGATGCCTTCCTTTTTTTCTATGATGATGTGTATTTTTGTGATTCATCGGTACTTTGTGTTGTGGATTCCATTCCAAACTTTCTCTTTCCATAGCACTTAACATCAACCTATGAATTTTCATTGATGAACAAAGTGAAAAAATTGGGTGTGGTGAAAACCAGCACAATAATGACAAAGTTCTGGAAAAAAACCACCCTAAACCCTGCAGTTGGATGTACCTCAAAAAGTGTCACACAAATGTGGATCTGCAGCAGTGACTAATGTTGTCTTCTGATGCAGGGCTACAGTCTGGGGGTTCCCCTTGCAGGATATAGTTCCTTTCTCAGCTGGTCAGAAACAAAAAATATCTTAGACTGAATATCTTAAAACACAGACATTTCATAATTAGAGCGAATTTACTTAAATCCCAGGTCATGTAAATGAGTTCAGTCTGTAAGAATGCCAGGTGTCGTTTGAACTCATAAGTCCATCTATATTTCATATACAGATCTGTTGCTTCTATGTGCCAGTGGTACCTAGCCTTGCCAAGAAAAGCATTCCCACCTTGATTGCTGGATAATAAGAAGTAAAGTTATTTTAAAATCTGTGTATAAAACAACTCGTCTCTAATATTTTTAAGCTTAAGTTTATAGACCTTTGTCACAGCACTATTATGTTTTCTGTGGAATTTTCTATGAAATACATATTTTCAAAATGCTATTGTTACTTATTATGTCTTATGCATATACAAGGGAGAACACAAACCTTGCCACTAGTATGTGCAGTTAATTTTCACTTTTGATGAGGGACATTCTTCAACAAAATCCTCAAGGTGGCAGCACTGGCTCAGTGTTTAAGTACACACCACTCTCAAACTACCGGTTGCCCCCACCCCAAACAACCCAACAACCTGAAAACAATGCATTGCTGAGGTGGACCTTCTTTTAAAATACTTTTTACCCACTGGTGTACACATGCCTTATTAATCAACCCGCTGGTCTTTCCTTTTTACTTGAATAATATCAGCTTTAAAATGTAGGTGTATCCAGGTATCCTTAAAAAATGCTAAAAAATATGATGGTGTAACTAAAATACAGTTAGTGCTTGCTCCTCTACATAGACATGAGACAAATAGGATTTATAGAATTTTAGCTGGGAACATGCACCTAAGCTTGTCTTTCAAACCCTTGGAAATATGGTTCTCTTTACTTAATCCTGCACGCTTGCTGTTATTCTCAGTTGCTGCTACTTCTCATATCTCAGACAAATGGTCTGTTTAGCAAAGTGCAACAGAAAACCTGTTGCACTAAACCCCATCACACTCCACGTTATTTTATAAACCCATTTTATGCACTATCTTCATTAATCTAAGTTGTCTGCTACAGTTAATATTGTTTAAATATAATCCTAGCTAATTCAGTTTCAGTCATAATGAATAGAGGGACTGAAAATGTGTAGTATCCTACACTTTTTTGTATTGAACTAATCCTACAAATTGCTTTGAGTGTTTCAAGAGAGCATTTTTTCAGGGATGATTTTTATTATCACTAATGTGACTTCATTTGTAAACAACAAAAAAAATCTTTCTACAGTACCTGCAGGCACCAACAATGATGAAAACAGCTGGAATCTTTAATTGTTTTACTTTTAACAATATGTCCTTTTATATTCAAATCATCCAAAATGCTAACTAAATAGTTTTAAAGTTAATCTAACTATAAAAGTGGAAGTGATGCATATGCTAAAAATAATGTTATGATTTATATTCTTCTGGATCTTCTACTTTCACTAGAAACAACTAGCTTGCACATTTGGTTACCTTTATGCTACTAGCAAAAATCGTTATTAAATTTGATTTTTTTAAACACTGAACAGGTATAAACTTTAGTAGATATTAGTTTTTCATGACTACATGTGAATAATCTATCTGAAAACTTGTTTGGTCCAACTGTTTTTGGGAAAACATCATCCATACTTCTTATCTCCATATGCTTTTAAGAAAATGAAGATGGAAATTCATGCACTTTTAAATTAATTTTTTATCAGAGGATTCAATTTCAAAAGGGCTTGAAAGTAGCAGATAACATTTATCACTAAAGGTTTAGATTGGAAACTCATAGTTTCATATGATAGTAGTCAAATTTTTATATTTTCCAGTCTTGGCATTCATAGTGGTTGTCTTGGGCAAGGTAGCCACAAATGCAAATTCAGAACCTGCTTCATTCACTACCTTAGATTTTATACTTTAACAGAGCTCATCTCTAGAAACTATCTTAAAGATGGACAGCAGCTGGGAAGACACAGCTTGATTAAAGATGGGAAGCATAAAATCAGGCAAGGGATCACATGTTTGAAGACGTTACTAACATGGTAGATAAGGAGAAATCAGTAGATGTTAATATACAGTTTGGTTTCTGAGACACATTTGGCAACCTCACACATGACTTTCCACTTGTTACTCTTAGAATAATGTGATAGTCTGTTGGGGAGGTTCCAGATATCGGCAAAATTTTACTGTCTAAAACCCATTTGTTAGCTCATTTATTTTATGCGAACAAGTGTAAAGGTCCTGCAAACTCACTGTTTTATGTACACCTACAATTATTTAGGCTAGAGAAAATTGTTATTTGCTAGTTCATTATGGGTGTAATTTTAAAATTTCTCTTTTTCTCCCAGCTCACTAATGGGTGCCCTGAAAATCATAGTAAATGCCTTCTGCATTTCCTACTACCTGAGGTCATACTTTTGCTTTTAAGAAAGGATGCATAATTTTTCAGGTTTATATGGGCCAGGAGTACAAGGTCTCTCACCACAGGAAGAGAAAGGGTATTCATAAGTGTAGAATACCAGATCTAGGTAAGGGAAGGACCAAAGCAGAAGCAGATATAGCTTTGTGCCACCCTGGCCCTGAGCACTCAGAGAGGCCCAAAGCAGAGTTGCCTCACCTTTTACTGACTATTTTAGCTGCCAAGGATGATGATGACATGAACATAACTCAGAAATGCATCTTTGCCTAGAAATTCCCTTCATACAATACAGACTGCTTACCTTTCTAAGCATAGTCATGACTGATTGAATAATGCTTGAAAAAGTATTTGTCTGTCTGGAAACCCTAATTTTCTCAAACTATTAAGCTAATAGACTCATTTCAGAGAAAAAGAATAACCCCGTAAGACACACTTAAAAATAGGTTTCTCATATTTTTGAAAAATGAACTACCACTGAACCTTGGTGCTGATTTTCTTTTATAGTTTCATTCTGGTAAAGAATCAAATAAAATTCCAATACCTAGAATTCATGACATATTTTCTTTTGGCATGGAAAATGGCACCATTATTTACTTTCATGCCATTTGACTTAAAATTCCCAAATTCTACTGTGTAGTACATTAGAATGGTACTACAAGTCTTGCTTTTTCCACAAGTGACTGAGACTGTTTCTCCCTTTGTCTACTCTGCTCTTCTGTCCTGATGAGCCTTCCTAGGCATGGTTTCCATGCTTGTTCCCAAACATGCCAACATACCAGAAAAGAAAAAATAATCTATGCATGGCAGCAATCAGGGATTTTCAGAATCAAATAAAGATAGCTTTTATTCACAAAAATAAGGAACATATACCAAGCTTCTGATGAAATGTCATCCTGCTTATTCCCTCAGCAGGATTTTCCTGTAACACTTCTTAAAATAGAAATAATTATGGATTTCATCTACATGGTCTGCAGTGACATTTTTATTTTTCATTTGTCAGTTTTGCCTCCTGTGCAACAGGTGCCTCACCTTCAACTCTGGAGGATTGCTTAAAGGCTTTTTCATTTAACTGCTGCTACATGCCAGTGAACAAATTACCTGGCAGGGGTAATGTGGAGTGTTAAGGCCCATATCCTACAGCAAGAGATTTACCAGATACCTGGGTTCTTAGAGCGCAGGGAGCCTAGTTCCACACTGGATGTGGATCCAGGTGCTTTTGTAGCATGATGTGCTGCTTCAGAGCAGTGGAATTAGTTCAAGATGTCAATAACAACAAATAAGTGATGGCAAAAAACAAAATTGAATTGCACTGTCTGCTATTTCTGTTTCCATGATCTGGACCCTCCAAAATAATTTATAAAAATAAACCACTATTCTTATGCTACATAGTTTTATACAGAAAGTTTTCAAATATCACTGTGGCACCCCAAACACAACAGTGGGACAATTTGCATGAAATCAGAGGATGCAGCTCCAGAAAGCCTACTTGCAATCTTGATGCTCAAAGATTTGTGGGGCTGCAAAAGCTTTGCTATCATGAATGCCCAGAAAATATTTGGGTTGTCTTCCCTGTAAAGCTGTTCACAAACAAAACATCTTCACTGCTTAATACCTGTGCTGAAGCTCTTGGTTCTGCTCAGAACATAGCCAGATGTGCCTTGTGTAGTGCTGCACTCAACACAGCTTTGGCTGCAGCATACCTTCTAGTAAGTGTCCAGGTTTCAGGGGTAGGGGAGCCCTGACTTCATAGTTTGCCCCATAATTAGGAAAGCAATTTTTGGAAGCCCTGTCACTGTGTCTGAACTTGCATAGTTTCAGACTCACCTGCTGCTTTTTTTTACATTATTTTCTCCTGAACTAATAACAGCTTGTGCATTTAGGTGTTTTTTCTCCTCATTTCCTAGAATACTATTGTTGCATTGCCAACAAGTCAGTCTACAACTTTCCTTTTAGCGTTAATAATGGAGTCTGATTACCAGCCAGTAAAATATATCCTAATCATTCTTCTATGTAAGTTCTCCAATAATCCTTAAAACCACAACTCTATACTAAAGTTTTCAATAACGTGCCAAACGTGGTACTGGTATGTGACCATTTAAATCAAATTAATTTCTAGGTTTGCTTTTGTAAGTGATGGGCAGACAGGGAAGGGGCTCTGTGCTGGTCCCACCTCCAGGCATTGTTCTTAAATACTCACCTGCAACATTCAGCTCCTTAGAAAGCAGAGGAAGCCTGGGTTCTGGTGGACAGTGTGCAAATTTGCAATCCTACAACTGCTTACTTTAAAATAAAAATAAAAATTAAAAACAAAATAGTAACAACAACAACAAAAGAAGCAAACCACCACCACAACAACCAACTAAACAGAAAACCCCAAAAAACCAACCACTACCCCTCCCCCCAAAAAAACCACCCCTAAAAACAGCAGAGTATAAACCAGGGATCAGTTTATAGGAATAATTTTTTTATCTTATCTAATAGTCCTCTGGTAAATATGCCACAGAGTAAAGGCATTAATAATCCACTCATGTCCAACTCTGGCCTTCATTTTAGTGTGCCAATGTGGAGGAGAGTCCTTTCTCCTGCACTGAGGAGTTGTGGCAACATCCTGTAAAAGAGAATTTTCTGGGCTCATTAACCTTGAGGAGACCTGCCTAGACCAAGTTATCTCCTCAGTAGGCTAGTGTCACTGTTACATTTGTTAAAGACTCTGGAGGAATGAGCTCCTCTTCACTGTTTATCTTAAGACATTATGTTAATTTTGGAATGGATATAATTGCCTTATAAAAAACAAAGAAATGGTTTTGGGAATTCAGGGGAAAAATGGGGGTTCAGGCATTCCTCCTGCCTTCAGGTGTTCCCCATCAGCCTGATAGAGGCAGTTGTCTGCATAGCATGCCAACTTTCCAAACTTTTGTTTAACAATTCTTCCCAACTGATAGACTGGGAACTTACGTCTTTGAGACTATGTCTTCTCTTTGAGGCACTTTCCAATAGAAAGGTATCTTTTGCATATACTGAAATGACATTTCATGTCTTCTTGCATCTTATTCTTAGTTTCTATAAGGTAATTTTATTTTTTTTTGTCTCAGAATAATGATTTCAAGATCGCTGGTCCTTCAAGTAGCCACAAAAACCTACTAAATGAATCTGCGATATCTGTGTAATGAAATCCAAAGTAGAGTTACTTTAGATGTAGTTATCTATCTTGTTACATTAGGAAAATACCAGCTCAAACTGACAACCCCCTGACAGATACTTCTATGTAGTGCAGACATGTGCTGAAGGAATACATGATCCTCTTCTTTGACTTGATTCTGTGTCCTCCACCAAGCCCCATCTTGAGTGGTGTTAGTTAATACATGAACCCACAGGAACATACTAAATATGTGACAGCATTCTCACAATAAAAGGCCAGCTCAGCACCTCCTTTTATGCATGCTAAATGTCCTGAACAGATTATGAGCAGGACTTTTACCTATCTAGGTATGTGAATTCTCCAGTTAGGTTTCAGAAAGTGGCAATTGCATCAAATTTCCTTTCATCTGTCAGACCATTTTTTCTTATTTTCATTTCTCATGTGTCTAGGAGTAATACCAGTCATTACAAAGCTTCTTCATTTTATGTTCTTTTCCAACTTGAGCTCAATTTGTTCACCACATGCTGAGTTAGACTCATGACTGCATTAGCCTTTTTTTTAATGGTTACTCCCAAGCTCTCATGGCTGCTTCTGATCATTTTCCAGTGTGATTGACTATCACTGTGATCAGATACAATCCAAACTATTTGCTTCACATACTATTACCCTGGACTGGGGTTCTGTGGTCCTTAACTGCCATCACAATTGATGTTCATGATTGGGCTTTTCCTATCTTTGTACTCACAAAAATCATTAGTTTCTCTCTTTCTCATAATTCTTCCAAAATTCCCACAGTCATCTTTTAACCTTGCAGTTTTTAGTGATGCAATGCCTTTGGTGTCAGTGTGCAGTGGATGACAGCATAACCGCCTCCAATCTTGGAGTTACTGTTCATATTTACATTCCAGTAGATAATGTTATCTGGTTACCCCGATTTACACTGCTGATTTTGTGGCTCACTCTTCTTACTATCCTGATAACTAAAGCCAAAGAAAACAATTTTTAGAAAAAGTCAGTATGTTAAAATATTTCATTTTATCTTATAGTTGTCTGCAAATTAAAGTCAAATTTATGGAATAATTTAGTGAAAATGAAGAGTATAAATTAAGTCAAAATATGATTACTAAAAAAGAAGGAATGGAGAGGCATCATTCATTGAACTGTATCCCAGTTGTAAGTGCTCTAAACATTTCATTTCCCTTTTGCCTGAAGAGATATAAAAAAATCACATTATGATGGCAAGCATCATCGTGCTGTTTAGCATTTTATATTAAGGCTACAAGAAAAGAGCAACCTCAGAACATCACACAGCCTGTAGTGGTTACAGCCCTTAGCTGGGTGAAGAAAACAGAACTCCAGATCTCCCTCACAGGCATTTGAATGACAGTGTCCGACCTCCCACTCATGTGCCCTAACTGCAGAGGATTGCAAGGTACATTCCTGCCATGAATGCTTGTGTGAGCTGTTTATTTCTTATTATAAAACATTTTTCAACTCATGTTGGGGTTCCAAACTGCTTCAGTTAGCTACTACCAGGTCTTTACTAGTACTTTTCCTTTGTGTATATATTTTTTTGCTTGAAGTTGTCTCTTCCAAAGATAGAAATTATAACACCTTTTTCTTTAGTTTCAACAATTTTGCACAGAGGAAACATGCACTCTACTGCATGGAATACAGACTATACAGACTATTTTCCTTTTTTCACACTTGTGCTGTCTGTGCCTTCATAATGGGTAGACAGTAAACTTAAGAAGTGCTGTTTTACCTTACTGTGTCATCTGCACTGAAGCTGAGCTTTTCTCTATTCTTGATCCAATGAATCAGCAATTACAGGAATCTTACTTGTTCCCTAAAAGCATCTAAAATATTTTTGCAGGGCTTGGGATCAGTTTCTCAAAGTCTTTAGGCTGCTTTCTGAATACTGAGCCATTGGTTGTGACCACAAACTTAGTCAGGGCAAAGTGGAGTTCCTACTACAAAAATACAAGGTTCCACTGCTCAGTGCTCATTTTTTTAGCAATGCAGAGAGAGAACGGTGTTAGAGAAGGATGTCAGTAGCTTACTCACATAATAAGCTCCCTTACAAGATGCTGATTTACAAATTTTTATTTCTTCCCATTTCTTTCTACAGAACTTGGCTGGCTTCATTCCAGCAGAGGAAAGTGCAGGAAAAGAAAGATTGCTATACCCTTGCAAACACATACTTCTGACAGGTACAGAGCAGCTGTTCAATCTTAGCATCAAATTACGGACACACACGAGGCTCAAGCAGGCACACTTATTTCAATGCTGGTCACAATGCTCTGACAACAATATGTTATAAATCCTTTCACAGTCAGCCTAGATAAGGTAAAGGCACTTCTGTTGTTGGTTTCAATTTTTGCTCTGAAAAAAGAGGTGGGAAACCAAGATTCCAAGGTTTTTAAACTCCTAGGTTTTAAGTATTTATAAACCAACACCACTCCCCCACCATCATAAAATTTTTTCTGTCATTAGAATATTCAAAACCTCATGACTATTATAAAAATGTATGCAACTTTCACATATAACTTCCACATTTCAATGTATTAGGCAAACACTAAGTAATTTAACAATTTCACTGTTTGACAAATGGCATGATGACCACCAGAGTTAGTGCCTGCTTTCCTGTGCCTTTCTGTCTTGTCACTGACTTAAGTATCTAGCCATGCAAACACCAAGTTAAACATTTCCCTGCCTGGGGTATTTGCAAGAACTTTCTCCCATGTGAGCTGTCCTGACCTTCAGTATCACTGGAATTCACCCACCAGCCCATTCCTCCATTCTTACTCCCATTCCAGTCCTCTAATCTAAAAGCCATGTTTCCATCAGAAAATTTTTGATATTATTTACCCATATTTTGATTATATTTATCCTTGAATATATGCAAAAACCAAAACTACACTTACCATTACCTTCCTGTGGTTAATATTGTGATAGGGCAGTTTTCTTGGATCAAGTCAAAATCAAAGTGGTCATGGCAGTTGGGAGCTACAGCCAAAGATGTCATTAGTTCCTGTCAAGGCACCATTTTTGAAAAGACATCTAGTCTATCTGTACAGCAAGTTCTGTGAACTCCTCGCTCATTAATACCCAGAGAGTCAGTGTGTGGCAGTGAGAGCTGGGAGAATTGGTGCAAACTACTGAATGGGGAGGTGGTGAAATGGCAGATGAAATTCAGTGTCAGTTCAATGCAAAATAATGCACTAATGGTAAACTAACTGTAACCATTCAGCCAGAGAGAGGTAATGGACTATAAATTAGATGCTTTTACTCGTGAAAGGGATCTTGTAGTCACTATGGGTAGTTTTCTGACTTTATCACCCCAGTATTCCTCAGTGATCAAAAAGAAGGCAAGGTCCTAAGACTTAATGTTATGAAGACAGAATAATCAACTAAGCAAAAAAAACTATTTAGTGCTTCTCGGAGTTGTGGCAGCACCATATCAAACAGGATACTGTAAAAAGAGTACAGAGAAGGATGAAAGGGATGAAAAGGAGATAAGAAGAAATTAAATAGAGCAGAACAAATCAGTCTGGAAATGACTGAACTGAACAGGCAATAGATACAAAAGAAGAATATAATATCCTGAATGCCAGAGGGAAGATGAATGGGAAACAATTGTTCAATGTTTCACATAGCTCAGGATGCGGAAGACACCAAATGAAATTATAAGATACCATGTATAAAGAAAATCAAAGGAAGTTCTTATTACTAAGTAAAAGTCACAGACAAGAAGTATAAGTGAAATCAAAAAGATAGACAATATCAAAGAATAAAACTCTCTTGAGGGCTATTAAATTACATGAGCCTGATACTCTGATGGTCCTAGTGCAGGTTGCGAACTAGGAGAGACTATCAGGGAAAGGTTGTTTTGTACTTCTGCCATTCTCTGGTGTGTCCCTTGCTGGTCACTGTCACAAAGCTGTGTGGATTTCTGCTCTTACCAATCAAGTTCATTTCTATGTTCTTCTATACTGTAATAAATACTTTAAACAACAGAGTTTTGCAAGTAGAGAGACAGTGAAATATTTACAAGTCCAATAACTGAATCAATCTCCTGTGATACAGGAAACCTTCTTCAGACCAGGCTCTATGTCAGGTAGAGAAGAAATTTAGGCAGGGGTATCTCTTAGCCAAGGCATGCACAGTTTGGGTATTACAGTGTCCTCTTCAGATTGCTTTAGCAAGAAACAGGTTATAGTTGTGTCACCCATGTAATAAAGGAAAATTTTAACAAGTTCTGTTACAGAGTATGCTGGAAACAAAGAAAATATTGCTGACTTAAAATGTAATATTTTGCCCTTCAAACCTGGTTGGAAAAATTGCAATATTTTTACACTATTTTATTGGTCTTTTAAAATAAATAAAAATAAGTAAAAATAGAAAAAACAGCTGATATTTTTATGCATTCAAAATTGAAAGTCAGTAACATTTCTGTTATTTCTTTTTCTCTGTCCCCAAAATAATCAAAGTTTTAAAGTCAAAATCTGAGAGAAATCACAGAAATAAGAATCTAATTCACCTGATCATGTTCATGGAAATTTAGTTGTGCTTATAAACTCAAGAAAATAATTACTGGTAGTATGTTTCTGATCTGAATTAATTGGATTACTGTAATTTCTTTCCAACTGAGCCAATGTTGTGTGGTTCTTTTCTGTCTCTTCATTGCTGGGCTAGAATGCTGCAAATCATAAAGCTCATATTTTATACCAATATATTGCTCAATCAAAAACTCATTAAAGATCTAGACTGGAGTACCTGTTACTTTTAAGCTCCCTCAATAAGAGAATAATGCAGTTAAGATTATACATCAGAAACAATTTTATGTATCTGAAGTGATCAGTCATATAAAACTTAAAAGGGCTTTAGCACTATGGAAAACAAATTTGAAAAAATTTACAAAATTATTGACTGAAATTATTTTTACAAATACTAGAGGAATATTATTTCCAGAAGGCATGGCTGGATGGAAATTATTTGCTAGCCAAATGTTGCTAAGCAAGTAATTCAACCAGCTTTGGATCACCAGTTAATGACACCCTTTGAAAGTTTTGACAGGCAAAGAGTGTTCACAAAGTGTATATTGAATTAAAAGTCCAAAAGATATTTTTCCACAAGAATAAATGTTAGTAATAAATTGATCATGCATCAAATTATTTTCATTTTAGCCTGGACATACTACCCATATTTCTAACAATTTCCCTTTTCAGAACTGTGAAAACAATCCAGCCAAGCTGAAACATCATCAAAGAATGGGTCATGTTGTTTCTTAATGTGGGTGAAAACTTATTCCAAAAGCTTAGTGGAAAATGTGCGGGTTTTGTTGTTAATTTTCCTAGTGCCAATATTATTTTCCAGTGAGGGACAAAAACTTATAAAAAAGAATTGAACTTATTTTTACTTAAATAACCAGGGCGCCTCTGAAAGGTAAACAAATACTCTTCTGTGGCATTGCTTTTACCACAGTATTTCCTAAATTTAGAATGAATGTGCACCACAGGACTGTACTTATACCAAGTAATGGTAAATTTTCACTTTTTAATCCGATATGTTCACCATGTATTTATAAAAAAGAACTGAAAAGTAGAATTAAATATGGATAAATTTGTGGGGAGAAAATGAATATGAAAGGAAAATCAAGTTATACACAGAGAACAAAAATACAATGCAAATTTAGCTACAAAAATAGCACAAGCGCCGCATGAGTATTAACATGTACAAATTACTCCACAGTGGTAGGTAGCATAGAGACTTTATGAAGCAAGGTAGGTCCCTACAAAAATAATTCAGATTATAAGTGGGCTTAAGTGAGGCAGAAGGTGCCAAGAAGAGAAACAAGAGCATCTTTACCCTATTTTGAGTATGTATATTTAGCACGTCAAAATGTCTCCACTGAGTTTTGCAGTCTTGAATACTAGAAGAAAGCTGTCACATGGTGGAAAATGTATCACAAAGTCAGTCAGCTGTATCATAAAGACTAATTTAAACTTTAGAGACTGGAAAAATAAATTTTTCAACCTCAAAGCCATCTTTCAGAGTGTAACAACCATCTCAACAGCTTGGAATTCTGTTCATGCCTTGGAACCAGCTTTTGCAGGGCCTGATCAAAAATCAGACATCATATTCAGTAGAAAATTCCGGGCAAAAAAGTAACTCTCTCCCCCTAAATTTGGATATAGAAACTTCCTGGTAATTTTCCATGGAGAGAAAAATCCAGACATGCCTAATATTTACAAAATCAAAATACTTTGTTCTGAAAATTTAGTCTCAGTTATAGTTTTTGCCCTCCTAGGACAAAAAGGAATTGGCTTCACAGGGTGTGAACCAGGATACTTGGGTACCCAAACACTCAGCTTTGTGAGAGACACAAATCCCGTATGTCTCAACTAACACATCATGTAAGCTGCCTGGACTTCTGGCTCAGCTGGTGTTATTTCCACACCACAGCAAGAACAGAAAAAAATTAGTTGTGTTCACTTCATAGGATTTTAGAGTTACTAAGTTATGGATGCAGGACAGAAACTGTAATCCTGCAGAAGGCTGTGCTAAACATCGCTCTGATCCTGAGAAAGTGAGGACATGATGTGGGACACTGTAGTCCAGCCCCCCTGTTTCCGTAAGAAATAATTACAAAAGACGTTGAACTGGGTAAGACACAATAACCTGTGTAGGTTTAAATGTTATATCAGGGCCTGAAAAGCCCATCTGGGTCTTTATTTCATGACTTCATGGTATTACACAGGAACAAAGTGCTCAGGTGTCAAAAATTTATAACGTCCCACTGAAGTCCTGGGAGGAGCTCTCTGCTACACAGCCAGACCACCTTGCTTTTCCTTTCTCCTTCTCTTGCTTCCCAAGAGGCACAACTAGGGGTGGAAAGCTGTCTTTTGGGCACACGGCTGTGGCTAGACAGGACAGCAGCTGAATAAGCCAGAGTGTGTGTTTGGTTTACGTGGCCCCATTGCCACTGCCTTGAATGATAGCCGACCGTCGCCTCAGCTGGCCAAGGCAGCAGGTGCCACAGAGTTGCTTTTGTTGCCTGCTGTGGCGGTAGTTATTTCTGCTGCCTGTGAGAATGGCAGCTGCTCAGCTTGCTGGAGCAGAGGTAGGGGCACAGCTTTGTAGCTTGTCTAGCATAGCTGACACAGCACACAAATCACTGTTAGTAATGGAGTACTGCCTCTTTCCTTCTTAACACCATATGAGGTAAAAGGACTCAGAGGCAAAAGTCAGGATGGATTTTGCTTATTATTGATCACATCAAATACAAAATTAAGCTGAATGCTCAAATGCCCAATGATATAATTTTGTTCATTTGTTCTGCTATTTGCATGGACTAATGACCTAATGTTCTCTCTTAGTTAGCAAATGGTGTAAATTATATATTATTTGATCATGATTTATTTTCTCAATTTGGAGTCCTTCTTTTATACACAGATTTTCCCAAGAGGCCATTTACAACCATGATTCTATGGGCTATAATCACAGCTCTAGGAATGCTAACATGAACTCTTCTCTACTTAATACTGAATATTCACCAGCATCTGCTATGGGATTAAAAGAAAAAGATTTTGCCACACATGGCAGACAACGAACAAATAATGCGCTGATATAGTTTAGGGCTATCACTTCATCTTTCCTGCAGGATCTGTTGTGGAGATATCTCCAGGGGTTTAAATTGCAGTCTTCAACTTCTGAATTTGCATTTGGCCTTTCATTGACTCTTTCTGCCTTAATGCCATACTTTTTCATTTGTATACAAATATTATATGGGTGTTAATCAGGATTTCCTTTTGTGCTCATTGGCTATCTAAGTCTACAAGCATGATGGATTGTTTTTTCCAGCTAGGTGTCTTTAAATTGAAATTTTCCTGTTTAGTAAGGTGGCACACAGAGGAATGACCGCTGGTTATTTTTGGGTTTGAGTTGATTTTTCTTTCTTCTCTGTTTATAGTAGAAATAATTTTATATTGTGTTTCAAAGCTCAGTTATTTTCCTGCTTATTTAGATTTCATTTCATTCAAATGAAATACCATTATTTTCCACTTCTGAATTAGTTTGCCTGAAATGTATTTTTTACTATTCCAGTTTTAAGGTTTATCTTCAAATTCCCTTTTCTTTGCTACCTATTAAAGCAGATTGCTACACAAATGCATTTTTTTACATGTTGAGGTCCGTAGAATTTTCAGTTGCCTCCCACTACAACATTGACTGCATCATTTATTCCAGTTTTCAAGACTTCTGATTCCTCATTGACTTGCTCCCACTTTCCCTTCATACACAAATGGCTTTTGACTTGAGCAAAACTACAAACATGCAACATATTTTTGCACAGCCAAGATTTAAATTCTCTTACTGCCTGTATCAGGAGTTGAAAATGCCAAGATTTAGTAGTATCAGATTATTATTTAAAAAAAAGAGCTAGCTATATTTGATTTAAATGTAAGATATAAATGTAATCTGTACTCATTGTAGTAATGAAAATATTTTTGCTTCCTTTTCAAGAACTGCTAGATTGGGAATTGTTTCTTTGCTCTTTACCTACTTCAAATTTAGCTACTGAACATATTCTCTATCTTTGAATAACAACAAAATTATATTTTAATGAAGGTTTTCCACCAAAAATGAGTAGCTGAATTTAACAATTAATCTGGGCTCAATTTAAGCATTTTAAAATTTGATACCTGGAAAGAATTCTGTTTTGAAATTCTACTGTATATTCAAAACAAAAAATTGAGAGGCTTTACTGGAGAGAATTTGAAAAAGTTTATTACCTGAATGGCTCGGCTGATGTATGCTCTTTTTCCACTGCAAGTGGTAGGCGGGAGCAAAAGGGGAGGAAGAAAACATGAAACAAATGAAAGGAGATTAAAACCAAAAGCTAGCATAAGTAAAAAAAGTAAGAGGTCACCAAAGGGAAAGACTCAGAGTGCATGTGATCTGGATCCAGTTATCAAATTCCAATGGAAATAATGAGGTGTTATTTTTATTATACTGAAATGAGTAAAATGAACATCTTTAACCCCTTTTTTTTTTTTTACCTCAAAGCTAGGTCTGAGGGGAAATTCTCTATGAAAACAGAGGACCAGAGTCATCTAAAAGCAAAATGTAAAGGCACTCATTGTTGCATGTGACTTTGTTTATGTTTATATAGATATGGGCTTGGCTACATCAGATGCTAAACTAAGCAGAATTTGGGAAAACACATTAAATGGAAATCTAGACGCTAAATATGAACCTTTGAAAAATTTGGGGAACTTCCATTTTTAAGTAAAAGTAAATCTCTGTTGCCCCAGTTTAATTCCCTTCCTAGATACTCAGTTTTCCTCACTAACCTTTTTCCTTTCAAGCTTTGAAAATGAGGAACTACCAAATAAAAGGTTCCAACATGGCTTGAGCATTTACTCAGGAGTCACCTGAAGCCTTTGAATTCGCATTTTTAGGGAGTATAGTGAATTTTGAACAGCCATTCTCAAACCCATCTCTGACCTAGGTCCACTCTCACTCTGGAAGGCCAATTCAGAATTTCCACTGAGCTAGGGCCAAAGTCAAGTAAAATTTCACAGATATTCCATTTCTTATTAAATGTAAGAGGTTATGCTAAACCATAGTTTTCCTGTACCGTGAAACAACACAGAAAATACTCAGCTGTAACTTCTAATGGAACATGATAGCAGATGATCATTGAAATTATACTTCAAGTCTCAGAGGAGAAGTCTGTTAGGAAAGGGGAAAAAAAGCCCTCATATAATTTGTTCAAGACTCTTGAGGAAAAACTACACGTAGAATTATCAACATTGTCAGACAACAGGGGAGAATAAGGAGAATAGTCTAGCTCAGACAGAAGAGCTGAGTAGAAGCTAAGATACAATCTTGTTGTTAACTTCTTCAGGTTTAAGAACTGAGCAGTATCAGGGAAGTTTATATGTATCTGTTGCCTATTGTTTTTATTCTGCTCAGTAAAACTGAGTTGTTAAACACCGTGATGAGATTTCCGTTTGACCATGTGCAGGGAATTTTACTTTAACTTAATATTTACTGTTATAATTCAACATGTCAGATCAATGATGTCAATGAATGGTGACTTGTCCCAGTAGCATTTGTTACTATTACTGCAATAATGAAGACAGGTGGAATCATTTGATGATGTCTGCGGGGAAGGAGAGCCTTTGCCAAAGATTGAGGTGACTTAGAATAGGGAGGCGCACTCAGTTATGGTAGTGACAAAGAAGTTTTCAAAATGCTCTCCAATAAGATAATTTAATATTTTTTTAATACATTAAAATTATGGGCCAAAGACTGTGAATGTTGATAACACATCTTTACTTATACTAGGAGCAAGGATGTTACACTGTGTTATCTGAGCTGTAAAAATTTAAAGCTTAAAAAAAATTAATATGCTATTTTGTTCTACCTTTGCCAATAAAACTCTGCATTTGGCCCTAATTGTTCTGTTATATGACTATATTTTGCTCAGTGAAAGTATTTGAGTCTAGACTCATTTCAGCAGACATCTCACCACCTGATTCTCAGTTAGCTTTGAATATGCCTAGTATTCAATTTATTTTTCTGGTATTCCCTGTTCAAAGGATCAATATACCTGCACAAAATAAAAAAAAAAAGTGTAAATCTAACATATACCAATTAAATATATCAAATAATCATAGACTGAATATTAGACAGTTTTATAATTTAAATTGTGATCACTAATTGTTTGAAATGTTTCTATCCCAACTTGTTAGCATTTGAAAAATGGTTTCCAAGTAAGGAAGCTCTTAATTTATTTAATATCTACAGATTGTAAAATTTTACTTCGTGAAACTGTACACTTTGGCATACATGAAGAGAAATCAGACCTTTTATATTATATCCCACTACACTATGGCTAACATAGTTTCAAGATTGAAAAATTCTATCCTGTGGTAAAAAAGAAAGCTAATATACTTTTTTTTTTTTTCAATCCTGGTTTTTCACTTTTTTTTTTCCTATCCTTCCTTCATTTGATGCCTCCATGATACCTTGTCAGAGAGCACAGGCCCCAGAGGATTTCAAGGATTTCCTGAAACTTCAGAATACAGGAAGAGCCTTGAGGGGTTTTAGTAATGGCAAAAAAAAAAGGAAAATAACAAAAATTATGGGACCACTGATACAAAATGAAGGATGTGGTTGTATGGCCCTAGACCTTTAGAATGAGTGAAAAATTAAACGTCTGTTTGGAGCTAAACACTACAGCAAGCTGATGATTTGAACATAGCGAAGACTTTTTCATATCTATTTTGCCTCAGCACTTCTATAAGAGCTGCTTTAGAGGGTGCTCTTTCCTTCACACTTTCCTGTGTCAGTTTGAGGCTGAAGGAATTGAGGCCTTTAAATAACTGATGAATTGTTTTCTTGGCCACAGTATAAACATTAGAGATAACTTGTGTTTCATACTATAAATTATAGGTTTGAGTGGGGTGCATAGGGAAATTCACCCTAGTGGGTTTGTCCAATGTCAATACATATGTATGCATGTGTTCAAAACTTAAGTTAGTTAGAATAGTACAGATTTTCCCCCAGTGTTTGGATGTGCCCCCTAGAGTTTCCAGCACAAACCACTTCTGCATGTGGATTTAAAGGATCGTTTCTGTCTGGAACTATGCGTATCTTACTGAAATTGTTTTTTTATTTGTGATGTTCAAATTCAATTTTTCCAATGTTTGCAGTAAATCAGCACACACACAAAGGATAGTCATTGTCATATAAAATAAAGCAAATTTTAAACCAAATATTAATGGAAAAGTTCTGTCTCATTTGTCAAACTCTCCTTATTTTTACTGTTGTAGAAATGCCTTATCATTTTATTCAGGCTTTTGTGTGCTGGAAATTAAAATTTTGACTATGTAGCTGATACCCAGCCCTTTTCAAACATAACTTTACCTTTCACCTTTTCACCCTGTGAGATAAAGCATATCTGAGCATGAAGGCTGAACTAACTTAAAATTAAAGATTTTCTACAGGAAAAAGTATGGCTAAAAAAAAAGGAGAAAAAAAAAAGTTAAAATCTTACCCTAGCCCTATTAATCAAATTGCTGCAGATTTTCATGTATTTTTTTAACTCTAAAATACAAACTGTGAACCAAGAAGCTATAGGCAATTTTGGGCCATAAGCTCCATAAATTAAGCATTGACTGCAATGCCCAAATATCCTTACAACTTTATGAGATAAATTGATGGAAATATTGATGCAAATATACAGATAACAAAGGTGTATAGACGTTGAAGATGGGGATGGCTATCTTCAAATAAAATGGACACAACTTTATTGAGACTTTAGATTAAGACAGCTCCTGTTCTAACAGCAGCTCCCTCTACATGATGAGCTTCAACCAATTATTTGATCTCAGACTTAACACTGTACATTCATATCAGCAGCCCTGTCAAACACTGGATATTCTCTAGGTTCTACAGCTGTCCTAGCCATGAGTGCTGGCTACAGTCAAGGGATGAATGGTGCATAAGACCACTCTGACAAGATCCTGACATTCCATATCCTGTATTGATTCTAGCAGAGTTGCTCGGATCAAACTGAGGTGGGAGCTGTGGCTTTAAAACATAGAGTTCTCATATTAGTTGGGAGCAGCTGTCATTTGCTCCACCCTAAACAGTCTCTATGTGGTCTTCCGGTTTGCAGCAAAAACCCAGCATATTCCCCAGCTGGAAAAAATATGTGGATACCGCTACCCAAGACAATTTTGAAAGTGTTGCCTCCTAGGTAATGCTGTAGAGACCATAAACTGCGATAAGAAAAGCAAAGCATATTGCTATAAGACACCTCACCAACTCCCTAAAGCTACACATAGATACGGTTACATACTTCAGTGCAATTTTATCTGGATGAAATGACTTCTGTTGGGGCAGTACAATAGGCTGCCAGTGCGTAAACAGTCTCTTAACATTTTGCAGCCCATTATATTTTGCTGCCCAAGGCAACCTCCTGCTCTGTGTGGTTATACAGCCCTGTTTTTATTTTCTGTTGTTGTCAGATATGAGCCCATATATCACTCTCTTTGGTAGAGGCTGGGCTCAGTCTCTCTGCACATAACTTAACATTGGTGGTTCCAGTGGCAGGCAGCCACTCAAGGATCCTGCTTCACAGTGTAAAGTTACTTTGTGAAAAACAAGAGGAAAATAGCACTAATAAATAGACAAAATGAGTGAATAATATGCTTTACTAATTATTTTCATTTCTATAAATAGAATGTGTGGGTAATAAAATTCTATTTCCCATGCCCTGTGCCTGAAGTGCCATTTGCAAAGGACCAGCCCAGTTGGCAGCAATTCCAAACGTGTTGTTTTCATGTCAGCAAGTCCATCTTGGGGATTAAAATGACCTTCCCAGATGGAGAAGCATTTGGTACTTCCCAAACCTGCAGTCAAAAGGATTCTGAATGTAAACATGAAATTCAAAGAATGGGCAAGCATTGGTTTGGACAGTAAAATAAGCAGATTAGTCAAAGGACACAGTCCTTGTGCTGAGAAATATTGAAGCCTTTACAGCAAAGCTGCTACTAAAATGAATCATCTGATAATTGTTAACACATGCTGTGACACCACTGCTATCTACTGTTCTAAACGTGACAAAAACATGTTGTCTTAAGATATGTGGGCTAGTATCTCGTCCTTCTTCATCCTGAACCGTGCACCAGAAGTATCAAAACACCCTATCAGTAGTGTATTGACATAGAAAAAAGAGCACTAAAAAGATATATTTTAAGGGAGACATTTTTAATTGTACATTGGGGAAGACATCTAATATATGTAAATAAGAAGCTGATTGGGATATATTATCATCAAAAAACATAATTAGTTGAAATAGTTTCAGCTAAGCATTTAGTCAACACTCAGGGCTCAGTGGGCTGTGTATTGGGAGGAAAAAATGCATCAGCAGGGCCTCAGAAGTCTTCCTGTTTATTTCCAAAGGAACCCAGACCTATTTCTCCATACAGCAAAAATCAAGCAAGAGAAAGGAGTTTTCATTTGCAATTGCGGGCTCCTTTCAAGGCAGTATTTAGCATTCAGTGCTCTGTGTTTGTAACTGTCTCCACTGCTCTTCGTTCTACCACACTATTTCTCCTGCTTCTCTCTCACATGCAGAGGCACATCTGTTTCAGTGAAATCAGTTCCCAGGCTGTGGACCAAATGACACAGGCCTGCATCACTGGTGGAGATGCTGTGGGTTAGTAATCCCTGTTTTTATGCTGTGTATTCAATAACAGAACTTAATGTCTTCTTTCACCTAATTTAAGGTGTTAAGAGCTACGGTTACAGACAATTCTGTTAACTTTGACCCAAAATCCTCTTTAACCATGTTTTTTTCTGATGAACTCATGATTTTTGACTGTGTCTGTTTTCATGTGCCCAAATGGTTATACTTTGAGGTCTCCTGCATGGTTTGAGGATATTGCTCCATAAAAATCATCGCCACTTTAGACATTAACAAGTTTCATATTGGCTACACAGGAATCTCAGCACCAATTCTTGGTTTTGAAAGTATTTGTTGTTGTTTTCAAAACTGTTGTATTTACACCAAGAGCAAGGAGAAATATTTCTTCTAAAGCTGGAAATGTTTCTGGGTTACCAGTTTCTACAGAACCATTTACTTTGAGACTTTTAACTTTTGTCTAGTATTTCTAGATTAATAACTACATGTTAGTCACCTCAAGTCTTCCAGATCGTGAAGTGCCCTGAATGATTTTTTTATTTGAGTAAAGGATTTCTAAATTTTTTTTTAATAATTAAATTCCTACAAATATTTCCAAATCAACTTCTTATCTCCCTAGAATAAAAATACCTTTTTCTACCACTAACTTCAATGTGATTAGGACTTGTCTCCTGTAAACTATGTGTAGCTCTATGGAAAATGAGGAAGGAAGGAAGGAAGGAAGGAGGACCTCTTTTATGTGAACACATCTAGCTCCTTAGTGAAACCATACAAACAACTATTGTTAGAATATATACTTTTAAATTATTTTCTTGGTAATTCTCCCCTGTAGCACCTTCAAGTTCAACAGTAAGATCCCACAGAACAGTTGGAAGCATTTCAACTAGAATCTCAAAAGTATTCAGACACGTAACTCCTTTGGAAATATATTATTTAAAATCCCTGAAGACTCTTAAGGTCTCTTCAACTCTGTGCTGGGTAAGTTCATGTCAGTGGTATGCCATTCAGGACAGAAATGCGCATCCTCTGAGTTTTATGACTTATATCCTAAAAATTTTACCTTGAATAAAATCTTCATAACTCCAATAGAGTGTGTACATTTGCATCTGAGTGTGCATGTCTGTTTTATTATATTCTGCTACTCTTGGTATGAAGATTCAAAGCAGCTTATGTAAATTTACAGTCCTCATTGCAATAGCTGCTCTTCTGATTGGAGCACTGGTTTTGGCTTTAATTACGATAACAGGAATCTACCTATTCAGAGTTAGCAAGGCTGGTTCCAGTAATGACGTGGTTCAGACATTTATAAGTATTCTGTCCCTTCTTTATAAATCTCCATTATAATTTTCTTGCTATCCCTATACACTTTCTGCAGTCCTTGAAACTAAACAATAGGTAGAAGGTGTGGGTCAAGGCATGGCTGAGACCTAAGTTGTCTGCTGGAGAGATGCCACAGAACACTTTCCATATGCCTGTGTTTACACGCAAATGATTGAGTTCTTCAAAAGGGACATCTTGAAAACTAGCTTCTCCACATTCATATTTTTCATTTTAAGTAAATTTCAAGCTTCAAGATATGACAAATGACAGAGAAAACAAATATAGAGTATGGAAAAAATTCCTTATTTACTATTAATAGCAAATTGAACACTTGTCACTCCATAGGTTTTTTTAATACTGAAGCTGAAGTTACAGCACAATGCTACATTAACAGACACATGTTAATTAAACACATTAAACAGACACAAGTTAGACTTTATTACAAAGTGAAGAGCTCAAAGCATAATCATCTGATCTAAACCCTTTATTGATGCTAAGAATTATATACACAAGTTCTGAAACATACAGTCTCTAGACATCCCAAATTAATCTCTTCCTACATTGTTTACAGTATTTTGTGGCAATACAGACATTTGTAAAATGAACAGAGGAGAAAAAAGTGTTCCTCAGAAGGGCCCTAAAGTTTTTCCTCCATGCATACATTGCCCTTCTACAGAGCTGCCTATACACCTGAAATTAGCTAGGGACCAATGGTACCTTTGTACCTTGCTACTGGAGGTGAATGCACTCTGGCAAATTTAAGACTTAGGAGGAAACTGGGTTTTTTTATTCTTCAGTCAGTTCCCCACTTTAGAGATGTGTCTAGCATGAATTTTATCACTCTTGTATGTCTTCTTTTTATTATGCTGAGAAACAGCCAGGCCACAGTGCAAGAGAATGGTTCTCTGATGTGCTTTTCTATCACTTCCTCGCTGCCCTTTGTTCATATAACATTCTTTTCCTATGACAGTGCTCTGTATCTCTCTCTATTAGTTCCACACTCACAATTCCACATCTCCTCCATACTACACTTTTAAATTCCCATGTGCCATTTATAAATGTTATGCTAGAGGTTTTATTACTTACTAACACTGTAGGCTATTTTTAATTTCTGTGCTTATAGAATTGAACATAAGTCTTCAAATGGGTACTTAGGAAACCAAATGAGAAGTTTTAGAAAGGGCATTAGAAGATTAGAATAAAGGGCAGCATGGTTACCAAAAACTAATTAATCAATGCACAAAACATTTCCAAAGACAGGAGGAAAAAATGTTGGATATGCAGTGCTATCTTCAACATCAAACTCCTTCTGTTTAGAGAAAAACATTCAGCATTAAAATATGCTGAATTTCTTCTCTCTTTTCTTACCTTTCTTACCATGCTGCATGAGTGCCTCTTGAGCCTCCTCACTGCTGTATCCAGCTTGAATAGACAGTGTGTAATAACTTTAGTAATAATCTCCGAGATGTTTAGGACTGCATTTCATCCTTCCTTATGAAGGAAAAACAGCCAAGGTTTTTCTTTCATCTCTCCGAATAAGGAGCAAGGCATCCTACAGCTGACCATTGCACCTGAATCCAGTTTGAAGGAGATTAACAGATTGATACTCTATAGGTGTTATTTTCTATTTATTCAGTTTCCTTCTTGGGAATAAATGCTAAAAGGAAGGCTTCTATTTTTAGGGTTATTCCCTACTAGAGAGAGCAAAAGGCATCTTTAAAAGCAATTCAGATTGCCTGAGATCTGATCTGTACTTGATGGTACCCTTAGATCAGACTCCTAATCAGGCAAATGTCCAGAGAGGCATGGGATGAAGATGGTTTCCAGCTTTGGAAGAGTCTGAAAGGGAAAACAAAAGCTGTTATCATTAGTGTTTTCCATTTTGACTAATATTATGTTTTTTTATATTATTTTGTTGTAGGGACTCTCAAAATTCTAGGTGTAATTTTGTCTTTAACGCTGTTTTTCTTGTCTCACAGATTTTCTAGGTAAGGAGTTTTTTTGGTTTAAAGCCTATACAGCTCCCAGTTTTCAGTATTTCTTTTCAACAATATGAAAAATATATTATATTTTTTTCCTTTTACTGACCAATATTTGACAAGCCATCTCACCCTCAGGGGAGAGCATGTCATGCAGGTACATTAAGCCCCCTGATGTATGTGTATATATTAATCTTGTGTAGCACACATTTTCACTGCCACAAAAGGCACTTCAGCTTATTGTCTAAATGAATGGATTAGAAGAAAGGAGACAAATGTCTGCGAAGCAGCATAACAATTGTTGGAGTCTTATCTCTTCCACTGAGTGTAGTCTTGAGGACAGCTCTTCTGTGAAGGTATTTCACATCTCCTTTTCTTTGATCAAGTGCCAGTGACAGAGGTGAGTAAGTGGTTCATAATATATAATGCAAAAATATTTTCAAGTGTTTACGTGACTATTCTGGTAGAGTCTGAGAATTCTTAGAAAGCCTGCACCTAACATGAGAACTGACTTATATCATTGTAGTTAACTTTCAGATACGTTCTGTGTTACACAGCTCATGCCACTTGGAGCAGAATCTTTCCCCATTGACTCCTTGAGATTTACCAGCTAAAGGGCATTCCAATGGTTTTCATTAATTTCTCATGTTTTCTATGACTATAGTAACAAATAAGTTGTAATGCCAGGAATATCCTACAGAAAATAACTTTAAGGTTGCTTTTTTTGTTTTTTGTTTGTTTGTTGGTTTTGGGTTTTTTTGGTTTGTTTGTTTGTTTTTTTCTTTTGTAAGCTCTTTGTTGCACTACTGTAACAATGAGAATCTCCTACTGGCACTGGAAACCTACTATGGAATGAAAGATGTGAACCCTTGAAACAAACAGCAAAATACTTCAAACAAACCAGAAAAGCAAAACCTAAAGTTATGTTAATGGGCATACAGATCAGAACTTAATCCTCATAGGCTGGCTCATCACTTTAAATTTTCATCTCTAAAAAAAATCTTCTTGGAATTCAGGTGTCAGGTGTATTAATTCTGTTTATTCAGCAGGTTATGGATTATGCCCCAGAAATAATGAATAGTCTTGCCAAAGAAGTGAAAATAAAGTTCTTGTTCAAATAATCGGGGTGGGGGAGGGGGGAGCAGGGCACTACAGTTATTTAAATTACTAATTAATTGATTCACTAATTGTCATTTGATCTCTCCATTTTCTTTTCTATTTAGGTTTTGCAGTCTTCTGAAAGGGGAGTTATTATTAGATGTCATTTAACATCACAGACGTAGATACTCGGGGCGTATTTAGTGTATTTAAGCACTGTCTCTGCCAGAGCCATTAGGACAGTGTTGTTCAGCAGAGTTTTAGGGAAAGCAGAGGAACGAGCACCAAGAACACAGGGTCTTTTGGCTGACACCGACTTGCACAGCAGAGCATCGGTCATGCTGTCTGACTATGGATGAAGGAGATCAAGGAAGTGCGCCTTTTCTTCCTGAATATACTCCAGGACGCCATGCACATTACATATTAAGCACATTCCTGTATGTTTCATGTCAGTGGATTAGGGGAAAAATTAGTTTTGTGGTAAAAGACATTTTCCACACGAGCTCACTTCTCTGCCTAACTTCCATGCTGAGCAATCACTTCCAAATAAGCTGTGTTTTACCACCTTTACTGCCAGTCCATCTTACTGTTTAGCAGGGATTGTCATAAATGTTGTTAAATCTGTGGCAGGCATAGATCCACTAGACATATCCAGGAGATCACAAATACTTCTATTATTTCTACTCTTATACACCAAGAAATTATTATAGCTGAGAGATCTTGTGCCATTGATTAAATGAATAGTCTAGGTTCTGGTGTAACTTTTCCAAATATCCATAACAATCAAGACTTTTAGTAAAATAAAACTAGGCAGATATTAAGGCAACATACTGGCTTATGAAATCAAATAAAATTCAAACAACTTTTTCAGAATACATTTTCAGCATTCAAAAAGGCATTTAAAGTTACTCTGTTGAATGCATCTGTATTTGTTATATTTCAGTGGAGAAACAGCAAGAATTATCCATATTCAGTGCAAATGCATGCTTACCTAGGGATCTAGAAATCTGGCTGAACTAGTTCGCATCAGGAAACAAGATCCAATCATGCGGGTCAATCATTTCCTGATTTCAAGTAAAAGCTTTAAATCTCTAGAAAGCAACATGGTCACTGGAGAAATGCAGGCGCATGGTTCCCATGGGTCTAACCAAATGTAAACCTTGAAGAAAATAAATAATCTTTATGACAATAGTGAAATTCAACAAGTCATCACTGCTCTGAAAGAGCTTTTATTTTATATAAGAAAATACATTGGATATTGGGGGAAAATAGGTCAATAATCATGATATGGTGACAATAGTTTAAAAGTAAATGTAGATAATTTCTTTTATACTAAAAAAAAAAGCTAAGCTAGGTCAGAGTGTTTCAGTAAAAATTTAGTTCCCGAAATAATCTGTGTAGTAACTCTACTGGAGAAACTTTTAAGCAAAGTACTACTGATCAGGAAAAAATAGATCAAGTGGTAGGTTATATGCACTAATAAATAGTCAGCACAATAGCTCACACGCCCTAAAATAGCATGAAAGCATAGTTTAATGACAAACCATGAGCTACTTCAGAAATGAAGAATGGATGTTTTTTCATAGTCCTCCCAACTTTCTAATGCACTGTGAAGCTGAAGAATATAGGTATTTCTCTGAACTGTAGCCAACCATTACTCATTAATAAACAAATTGTCCTTTTTCACTTGTGCTTAGTGACAGAAATATATAAATATATATAGTGAGATAAAAATTAATCAAAGTACACCTGGTTATTATTTGTAAAGACTTAACTGTAAGTTTTTAATGATTAATTTATCTGCCATCTAATACCTTAATAGATCATGAGAAACATCAAGGGAGGAATGTGGTACTGCATTTTTAAAGTCTCTTTCACTCTCACTGAATGATAATAGGCATGGAAGCTATCATTAGTCTTGTTAGATGATGGTTCCTTTAGGAATCTCTTATATGTTACCTTTTAGAGGGAAGGTCAGGGAAAATCCCCCTGGGAGTCCCCTTGCAGGATACAGCTAACACAAGCGTAAACTGTATGGAAATGGCTAAATTATCTTTAGAGAGACCTTGGTCTTTCACATCAATCAGACCTTTCTGAACTAGTAAAACAGATAAGCATCCTGCTTGTAAGACTGTTTTTATCCATATGTTTGTCATGACTGTCACAACAAATTTGGAATGAAAAGACCATTGTCTTACTTTTCTAGTCTGTTGGTAAATACTAAAGGTAAGGTGCAATTTATTTTAGTAAGAGCTCCATGAACTGTTAGTACAAAACTGTAATATTTTGGACTGTAGTTAAAAATCCAGAGAGTCAGGAAACATAAAAGTTAATGCTACAAGAGCAACCTTGATGCTACCTCTGTGCATATCTTGTATATTTTATGGTCTAGGTTTTACAGAAAAATCAATAATCTATTAAGCTCCACATTTACCAAGGAAACAGCATTAGGAATGACATATTTATGGTTGGTAATTTTTGAAAACTTTGTGGATTTCTTGACTTTTCTCAACTTTGGTTATATAAACTTTATGTTCTGCACTTAAATTCATTTCAATTTGCAGATTTTTTGGAGAATAGGCTACTTGCAGCGTTTAGGGTTTTTGTTTGGTTTTGTTTATTCATTTTAAAATTTTTGTTTGTTTTTTTCCTCTTGTCAAATAAAATTTTTAGCTTCCTGTGCTATCAGA
Organism: Donacobius atricapilla; assembly: GCA_013397315.1. NCBI lineage: Eukaryota > Metazoa > Chordata > Aves > Passeriformes > Mimidae > Donacobius > Donacobius atricapilla. The sequence goes on along the minus strand of WBMY01008043.1, from coordinate 329,701 downwards.
AAAAAAAAAAAAAGACACAGGAAAGAGGCAAAGCAAACTTTATGGTCAATAATTCTTTTTACCCTATTAGAATAACTTAAGTGGTCCACAAAATAAAAGTAGCAAAAGGTCATTTGTATTTTGCCCCCAGTGATTGTAAATCTGCTTTGGTGAGGGAATTTCAAATTTAAAATTTTCACTGTCACAAAATCTAAATGAAACTTTGGAGAGACTCTACCAAATGACTAAAAATGCAATGATAGGTTGTATTTACAAAGCAATATACCAAAATGGACAGAACAAAGAATATTTTCCTGTAAATATCACCATTTTGGCAAAGAGCAAATTTTTCTGTAGGGGAATTCTGATTTTGTACTAAAATTTTGTTTTTATTTTAAGTTTTAAATTTCTGTGTTGTAGTGATTTTCAAACAGCAAATTCAAATTTCTGTCTTTAGACTCAACATGTGAGATACTACCAATCCTCATAATTTGGGCATTCAAGCACTACAGAAGAAATAGTAATTAATTCCTTAACCAGATACCTCCGGGCCATGCTTGAGTCTTATATAGGCAGCCAAGTGGAACCTAACCATGTACAACTGAGGTGATGAATAGCTTGAACCAATAAATAACCAGGGCCCCCTGTTGCCTTCTGGGAAATAATGAGGAATGCTGGACAGGCTGCACAGGTTTGTATGAGGAACTCTGCATTTGAGGCATAAAGGGCTGCTCTTATGTAATCTTGGCTATTAAACCATCTCTTCTAAGAGTAACTTTCATTTACAGAGTACTTTAATTTCAAAATGAAGCTATCTCTTCTTAAGTTATCGTGAATTTTTTTATGGTGTGCCTTACTTCTCTCTGATGACTTCAGCCCTGTGAAATTATTGAGTACCCTCATATTTATTGGGGATTAAGGTTATGTTAACAAGATTGCCTTAATAAGTGTATGGCTGGTGGTACTCCAAAAGTATTATGTGAGTAAGGTAATTGCTAATATTGTACTCAGGCTATGTTGGGATACATCAGAGAACTCTTTGTCTGAGGATCCTACCAACACTTAAACATGAAATGTCCCTGGCATCTCTTGCTGCGATAACTCAGGAGGTCTTTGCCTCCAGACAGCCTTTCCTGTTACGTTTTTATCTGTGTTCATTTACAATAAATGCAGCATTTGTAAAAAATACTGGTGTTTCCCAGGAAAGATGAAGTTTGAGGGATCTGATTTATTTCTCACCTAAAGTAGAAGAATTCTAAAAACACATTTTCTGAGATTCTGTGTTTAAAATAGTATGATCTCTGCATGAGTGGCAGTAATAAGCTTTACCAAATCCACTGAACTCAATCCATCTTCCATAATTCTCCGCGTCTGTGATTCATTTTAGATTCCTTAATTCAATTCGCACCATGTCCAGATATATTCTCTTTCCTCTTTTCTCATTCAACATTTTTAAAGGTATGTTTTCTCTACCACTCCATGAGTTAATGGCTGTTATAAGGCTTTTTTCAATGGACTAACAAGGCTCACAAAAACATTAAAAAAAAATCTTTCATTGCATCCTGTGAGAGATGCAAGCTAAAAACAACAGAAGTCTAAAAGTAGACTTAAGCCCAGTGTTTTACTCAAACTAAAATTAATTTCTTGATACATATCCTTCAAAGTAGTTCTCTGGAATGGAAATATATCCACGTGTGGATATGGAAATGGGGATGATAATCTCTATTTCAGCTTTTTTTTCATTAAGTCTTCCATCTTCTAGCTGTATGTGATCTGAGAGAGAATTGTCATTTTTTCTCAGGGTCTTGGCCATTGACTATATTACCTATTTCTCCAGCCAAGTAATATATTTGCTATAGCTTAAAAATTAGTAACAGAAGAGACAACAAAAAGAAACATTTTTCCCCATTTCCAGGATACTATTATCATCACCTTGGCCCAATGTGAATTGGGCGCCTTTGAATCAGGAGGTCATCTCTAGGTCACAGGGGTGAACTTAACACTGATTACTGGGCCTAACCCAGCACAAACCTGATGAACTCCTGAAGCCAGCAGCAGCTTCAGACAACTTTAGTGTCCTGGGTGAGTTCCCAGCACCAAGTATAGCTCACCCTCAGTTTATGGCTCTGGAATAAATTCTGATTTTGGGTTGTTTTTTTTTTTTTTTGTCATTGGATGAACCTACCCTTTCTCGTCTCTCCCTATCTCTTTTTCATTTTAGGCAATTGCATGGCATATTGGACATGCTCTGCCCACAAAGGAAACTTCTCCACTTGAAGAAGACTTGTTTTTGGCTTTCAACATGGGAATCTTCATATGATGTTAAAAGGACTGCTCTGTCAGAAAACGTTGCTGATGATGTGACATCAAAGAAAACCAGAAAAGAAGGAGTAAAGAGAAGGGAACAAACAGGGGGAAAAAAAAAGGAAAATGGAATAAAGGAGGATAGAGCAGGGAAAATGAAGGAGGAAAAGAAGGCAAAAAGGGAGGGGGAAGAAAAGAGTGAAGATAGAAAGAAAAGTGAAAAATCACTTGCCATTAAGAACCTAAAAGTAATCTTTCTTAAAAGAACTCATATACAAAAATCTTCATTTCCCTGTAACTCTACTTACTAGTCAGTGAACTCAGTGAAAATGTTTCTCCATGTCCTTCACTTCGGCTTAAGAGAACATAAACCTGAGACTGAAATAAGATCTCAGGTAGTAATTTGGTATCCTTGGACTCCAATATTGCTACTCAGGGGATATTCCTCAAGTTTGATTTCTTTCTCAAGGTACAAAAAGTGCCATTTATTTGTTGGGCTCAGAGTTCAGGCTGCTCCTGACAGCGCTGTCTTTTTCAGGGGGCTACATATGGAAACTGAAGAAAAAAGGATTATCCTCCAGCAAGATTGGGTGAGAATATTTTGGTTCCAGCACAGATGCCCAGACAATGCCTCAAGTCAAAAAATGCTACCATCAAGACTGCATTTGTTCAAATAAGGCTCAAGATCTAAAGTAAATATTACTCCATGAGAAGAAAAGAGAAAGTATTTCAATTTTCCTTGTAATTTCATTGTGTAACTGTAGCTGGTTTATACATAGTAACAAAGATTATTTTTCTGAAATTGACAACTAGAAAAAATTATTTAGAATGTATTATCATCTGCTTTGACAACTTAGATTGGAATTAGAACATAAATTGTGTTTAGTGTAAGAAAAAAAGCATATTTTAATGGCAGCCTCTACATTACATCTACACTGTTTTCACTGAGATTTTGTGTTAAAATATTCTCATTTTTTCAATGACAAAATTTAATGTCAAACAATAGCTTTCTCGCCCATCATGTAAAAGGCCAGTTATGTTTTAATTCTTTATTATAACACAAATAATTGAATTGTATCCACATATAATTTTATATAGCATAATGTCAAATAATCAAATAACCTTACCTCCATCAGAGCCCCATTTTAAGTAAACAAAATTAGATAGTGAAAACTCTTTTGTATATTTGCAAATAACACATAGAAGCTTTTCTTCCTCTAATATTTATAGCATATTTATATGTCCTGCTACTGTTTCCCTAAAACTATATTTAAACCAATGTGTGAAATGCAACCAGAATCTATAATTTAACTTCAAGTAAATCAGAATATTCAGTGTAAAGATTTAAGATGCAGCTGTTTCTGCCATTCATTTGGGTAATCACTGTACATAAATTTATAAGTCATGAAAAGCTTTTTTTTTGTGTTCATATGGTGTGAAAATTGAAAGGAAAACTCTAAATTAATTACCTTTTTAAGCAAAGCAATTTAGATTTATCACATCCAGCAAGGGAATTTGTTCACATATTATAAAGCTGCTGTGAAATAGTGGAACGAAATATGAGTTAGGGAAAAAGGTTTATGCTCTGTAGAGACTTTAGGATGTGAAAGGCAAATTAGCTGCCCCTGACTTCAATCAGCATGCTCTTATGAGTTTGGGCAAAGTGTACCTTCCGCAGCAGCCCGGTGCCCTGTGGAGGCTCCAGAGAAACGTGGAGCAGCGAAAGCATTTGTCTAGAACCACCTGAGACTTTTCCATCCCCAGCAGCAACTTTGAGAATATGGACTTCAGTTTCTGAGGTAGCACTTTTTTTTTTTCCTTCACACCTTACTAATAAATGTCAGCCTAAAGCCATTAGATAGCAATAAGTCTGCCTGAATACAATAAAAAGAACTTACTCTCTTCTGCTAGGAGGTGTCATTTTCTTCCATATGAAATAAGTCAGTGGATATGTAGAAAAGCATTGCTTCTTTGATTTCTGTGAATCTTCTATTATTTCTCATTATGAACCTCAAGTTCCTCACTGCATATGCTTGATTATATCCCAGTATACTACCAGTAATTTATTCAGGTAGTGTTTGCCGACATGCATCCACCTTTAATTTACACTTGGAAAAGGAAACATTGGTTGATGAAATAATTTGCAGCCTGAAATTGATCTCCAAGAAAATAAAATACACTCAATGTTTTTTTGCCATAGGAAAATTATGCCATAAACAAGCAGTCACCAAAATACAGAGAATGAAAAAATTATTTTTCCATTTCTTTCAAACACAGCCATGTTTGCTTCAGAGAGAATATAAAATTACCAGAGGATGTCATTCAGGGAAGGAAAATATTTCAAGACTTAATTCTTCAGCACTGTTGTTCCAGCATGCTAACAAAATCAATGCTAACAAAAATCATCTCCTTTTAATCTGTTATTCTTTTGTTCCACTGAAGTAACTCAAGATCAATATTTATTGATTTGCTCCCTAATTATATTAATTTTACTTTAGAAATTAGGGAGGCCATAATGAGAATGTGAAGTTACTTGAAGACAGTACATTATAGGTAGTCTAATTTAGCAGGAGTCTGTGCATGAGATTAATTCATTAAAAGGAGCCAATTACCATACAAACAGGGGAGATAAATAAGATTTTCTCCTTTAATTTGCATTTTATATATTCCTTTTTTAATTTTTAAAAACTTAAATGAATTTACAACCTAACTATACTTTTAATGTATATCCATTTTATTCCTGGGGAATATAATTGCATTTAATTTTAACCTTTTGCTTTGTCTTTTAGACATAGCATTTTAGAAAACGAGATCATGGCATCTAGGTATAAGACATTTTATGTGACATTTTTATTAAAAAAAATAATGAAATGTTAATACTTTTAACAGTCCAACTTCCCACTAAACTTTTCTCTACTTACAGATGGTAAGATGTTCAGTTGATAGATAATGATACAGAAGATGAAGGTAATTTGGCCTGTCTTGGCTGAGGATTTGGCTCATTAATGTATCTTGGCCATAAATGACTATCTGTAAATGTTATAGAAATCATTATGTCAGTTGGATAGCCACATATTTTATCAATGCAAATTATTGCTTGATGATATGATTTCTATGAAGAACTTCATTTGTTCTTTGGTGAGGTTAAAATGGAATTGCTTCTTTTTAGAATGACTCTCTCCTTGCCGATTTTGCATTATACACCAGCATAATCCAGAGAATTGACGTACTTGATTCTTTGTTGCTTTACTGCTGAAGGACTCAGAGTATCTCCAATGAAATATAACAAAAGTAATCACACTTGTGTAATTTAGTGTCTGTAAAGACAGAATCAGACCCAAGGGATCTTTAAAAGAAACTTACACTGACATTAAGCCATTTGTAATTCTCTTAAAAACTTATCAAAAGTCCTTTAGCTTACTGAAGACTGCTTTTTTTCCAGAGAAGATAAGTGGTGTCATTCATTTTTTGGGGAGTTAGAAAGCTGATAAATACGAAAAACGAAAAGGAAAAGGAAAAGGAAAAGGAAGAAAAATCGTAATTAAACCAGAAAAAAAAAAAAAGAAAATGTGTACATCTTGAAATCCATAAATTATTGTGTAATACTGCAGGTTGATATTGGTTGTTGCCACAGACAGTACATACATGCAAAAGGTCTAGTCCAGTCGATTTTCTTCCTTATCTCCCTTCCCAGCTCCTTTCAGTTAAACCTGCAATAAAATTATGTTTGGTGGCCTCTCTACTCAGGAGCATTCGAGGAATTAGTTGCCTCTACATGATGTGGACCTTAGGATAAACCTATGGGAAATACAAGCCTTGGACAAGTGGAAGCAGTCTCTTCAGTGGGAAACTGAAGCTCATATCTGGTTTCAAACACATATATTCTTGAAAAGATGACACTGAAATTGACAGTCAGTGAAACCTCTGACCCTATGCTGCTGAAACTCAGCGCAAAATACATTTCTAAAAAAAAAGACCTTTGATTTTCAAATTTTCCATTTCCTTACCTCAAGCTGAAGGTATCCTTTGGCACTGGTTCCACTCAAGGTTGCTCTTAATAAGGTAGATACTGGCTGTCATGAATATTTTTAATTGATATGAGTGGACCACAGGGAAGACCCTCATGAAATTTACTGTCTTCCTTGGGTGTCCACAACACAGACATTGGTGCTAAAACATAACAGAAACATCTGAAGAGACTAGGCTACCAAATCGCTGCAATTTCTCTGTATGCTGCAAGCTCCAGGAAGAAACAAAGAGGAATTTGAAAGCAGTTTTACCAACATCTGGTGCCTCCTTAAATCCAAGCTGCCTTTCTCTGCCAGCAATAATTAGATGCTTCATGGAAAAACATGATCAATATGAATAATTGTCATTCATATTGCAAGCAGATTGCCAGACAGATAACACATCATGATAATGATGATGATGATAATGACATATAAATGTTATAGGTACCGCATTACTATTACATTCTCGCACCGAATGCTGCATGCAGAGCATAAAGAAGCCTCCTTATACAAGTGTTCAGCCAAAAACAAAGCTGGGATTTTCAAAAGTAACCAACATCTATTTGTCATAGACTTTTCTACTGTTGCCCATGAGTGTAACCACTGAACACATGCTCCAGTAGTGGAATGATTCCACTGTATCTGGGTGCAATTTGAGAACAATGAGAAATGTCATCCCATTTAGTTTTTCTTCCTTTTCTTTTTCCTGACAGTCTCAATAAGAGACTGAGGGTATAGCTTTCCTTGATAGGCCTCAGTTGTAATGTCAGAATTATTGTTAAATAACACACAGGATAAAATAGCTTGTGTAAACCCTTGGATTAGGACCTCAGCAGCATATGTGTTAGCTAAGGTAAAGTTTCAGCATTATTCCTTGTTCTGTATCAGGAGTCATGCTTACCACAGCCATTTTGTACAAAATTTTCTGTTACTATATGATTACTCCCAGGGTAGTCACAATGCAGGTGACAGCAGCAGTGCATTTCATCCTACTTTAGCCTATTCATCCAAATTTACAGTCAGATGGTAGACTTTTTCAAACACTGACTGACCTCTGGTCCCTTCTTCCCAGTGTTGCTCCTATAAACAAAAAAAGACTGATAAGACATCTTCCATTCAGAAGGAAGGAGGTAGATCCTGCTCAGGGCTTTCAGATTAACTTCCAGGAGCAGTTTCTCCTAAAAGTGAATACAGTTCCAGTAATGTAGCTGTGACTTACTCACAGTCAAAGGTAACTTGAAATTTACAATAATTTTGTGGTTTTTTACAGAGTACTGAGGAAAGCTGGTATAGAAAGCCTGTTACTCTAATTTTATATCTCCTGTCTTTACTTATTACCTTCTGAAACATAAAGTAATTCAGGTAACAAGAGACCTGCAAGATGTCATCTAGTCCAAACTTCTACAGAAGCGCACCTTGCTAAGTTTTCTGCAATTTGCATGTCAAACAATGAAAAAAAAGTCTGTCAGTCTGGGTGGCAGTTCTGAGCAGCCGCACTTTGGATCTGTTTTTCTTTCAGCCATCTACATAATTTGAAGCATTAATTGAAAAAGAAAGGCAAGAAATTCATTGCAGTGCCCTGCATTTTTTCCCCAGACAAAACCAGATTAATTTCAAATAACTCAAAATTTATAAGGATTTTTTTATCATATCTAATTTAAGGTGTTTAATTAGTCAGTTGGTTAATCAAAATAAGCTGCCATTATTCACTAGTCATACGACACGAACTCTGTGCTTAGTAGTTTTTCAAAGAATATTTGACTTATATATAGATATAATGTAACTGGAAATTACTTAGACACTGGCCTATCATCAACTTTGGAAATTTAGAATAGCTAGAGTTTTACTACACAATTCATAAATTTTTCCCTGGGAAGAAACCAGCAAAGAGAAAGGTCAGTCCACAAATGTTTTCAAGGTATTTATTTACAAGACAGTATGAATGTTAAGTATGACATGTTGGCCAATACTGTTTCTCCTCAAAAACCATACTGAATCAGGAATGTTTGGAAGAGCCACCTACAACTGAGTGTGAACAAGCCAAGTAAACAATGGCACAATATAGACACAACGGAAGACACTTAGTTAATTTATGGCAATTAGAGCACTCACATGAGCAGCCTTCTTTCCTTTTCCAGCAGAACTAGTTCTTGCTCAAACACATTTTCAAGAAAATAAATAAGCCTTTTTCCTTGAGATAAGAATTGAAGAACTCTGCATCTTCCCCAATAGTCAAGTTTTTTTGCAGCAGAACATTGCAACTCAGAACGGAAGTAGGCCATGGATGTCTTGTTCTCTGAATGAGACACATTTTCAATATTTAATGCAACTGGTTTCATTTGCTCTTTTCATCATTGAATTCCAACATATGCTACCAAATCAGAGAGGTCTTTTTGCAATACGAAGCACAAAGCTGTCTGGGGTTTGAATTTCGAGCTAGCAGCATAACATATATGCATGGGATTGTGAGGTTCATCTCTCAGACTGTTTTAAGACTGCTACTGGGTGGTACCTCTTAGTGAGGTGGAAACCTAGGAATCTATGGAACCAAGTTTTTAAGCTGTCAGCTAAATTAATGTATGAAACTGATGTATGAAGCTACCTTCCAAAAATAGCTTTGTCTGACCCCTTGTCAACTTGGGTGCCAGACTAGAAACCTCTTGGACTCTTAAGCAATGGCCTGATCCTCTGCAGTCTGCCAATTTGTTTAATCTCCACCTGAAAGCAGGAAAAGCAATTTCAGCAAACAAAGAGGAAAAAAAATGAGGCTTTCATAGGCTGACAAGAGTTAGAAATGCTGCTTTTAAGCTTTAATGTGCTAATACTGTGCTCAGTTCTTGGATGAAGATCTGGAACTGGAAATCTGAAGATCTGTTCCTGGAAATCCTGCTCTTTTACCTCCAGAATTACAGCCCATGCTCTTTATTCAGAACCATCAGGGCACATTTGGGTCTGGTGTAGAAAATATCTTTCTGTTTTTGTGAGTTCATAACTTGCAAAGTTATAGCTCTGAATCCCCATTCCTCCATGTACTGCCCTGTGTGAGATAAGTCTGAGGTATTTTGAATGATCTTTCTTTTCTAACTAGATTTCACTAGATCTTCTAATGATCTAACTAGAAGATCCCTGATTGTGGAACTTCTACAGCTGAAAATTAATTCCAAATGCAATTTCACTCCCACTTGTTCAGCTCCTGAGGCAACAACATATCAAAACGCCTAAGATAAAATACACAAGCACTACAGAATAAAGGAACATAAATGCAGTCGGACACCTCTAGCTCTAACAAATAAGCTACAGACGCATGGGACTTGTTTGTTTTCTCCTCTTCTTCTGGCCTTAAGATCCTTGTGCTCTTGGCTGTGCTGATGTTCAGCTTGAAGTGTAACTGTGAAGCATCTGCCAGTGCATCATCTACCCTTTTACCTTGGTAGGTGAAGCAGTCTCATGTGAGATGTGGCTTTAAAGCCATTTGTACTGAGGCTGAAGTAGTTAACACAGGTTGAGGTGTCTGTTCAGCTGCATGGATCCTTCTGTCAGGAAGCTGCCATGCATTTTCCACTGCCGCCCCCATGAAAGAGCAATCAAGTTATATATAGGTCTGCAATGCTTGTGCTTCTGTCCAGGGTGTACACTGAGCTTCTGCCAAACCTTCATGGTTTTGTGTGTAGAGTCTCCATCCCCAGTGCAGTCACAGGGGGCTTTCTAAATCTGTGCCTCATGTGCATGGAATGCGCTTGTGTGATTATGGGTAGCAGTGTCTGGGTAAGAGCAAGTAAATGAAAGTGGAGAGTTTTTTTAAGGATGTATGGCTTCCTCCATCACTGGACTTTGTGAGTGATCATTTGTTTGGACAATCCCATCACGAAAAATGAAACTAGAGTAGTCTAAATCACTGCTGGGGGTTGTTTGAAATAACCAGAATAACCTGCTTGACTTTGCTGTGACACATGCTGGAAGAGTTCCTCAGGCTGCTACAGCTGACAGGCAATTAGGAAATTGTTCCTTGCCATTTCACAAGCTGTTAGTTAATGACTCCCAGCTGAAGCACAGACACCACCAAGGGGAGTGCTAACCCCATTTTACCAAAGACCACAGAAGGAACAAGGCTGGAGACAAGGACTCACTTGGAGATACAACAGGAAAGCAGTAATGTCACATTTAAAAGCAGTGGCTCCTGTCCCTGATACCTAAGACGGATTGGGCTTGTGTCCACTGCCAGCAGCAGCTTGCAGGGGCACAGGCTGGGGAGAAGCATGGATGCAGTTAGTTCAGCTGGAAGCCATTAGTGCACAGCTGAGAGGTAACAAGGAGCAGCTTCCTAAACTGCTTCCCAGAAATACCTCTAGGAGCATTTCTTTTTGAAGGCAGAGTCAAGACGACAACATAAGACTAAAACTGAAGTTGAACTTGCCTTATGCCAGAATCAAACAAGCAGGTTAGAAGTGCTCATATTTTTGGGAATAAGAGAGAGGAGGTTTATGGACCTGTTTTCTATCATCTCTCAGCTGTTTGATCCTGGCTCCCAGCTAAGACCTCATAACTGACTGTGAGGATGCTTGCATTCCCCTTTGAAAGCAAAAATCAAACAGGTGAAGATTAAATTGCATGACTTCAGTGATTTAAACTTGCATCTTTAACTTTGCTCTGAAACAGAGTTGAATAGATTTCTCAGAAACCAATAATGTAAACATAAGAAGTAATAAAGACCAACCTGTTATACGTTACTCTTAAAAATGGCACAAAAGTTCTCTCCAGCTGCACTCTACAATAAAAATACTTAGGTCCAGTTTTAGAGCTTGAGACTTGTATTTTTTTTCTCCATATTCTGCTCTACATTCTATCCCTGAAGAATTTTTTTTTGTGTGTATGGCAAAGATGGTGAACTAATAGAATAAGCTTGGTGATTTACTGGTGTGGTCAGTTAGACAGAACAGACTGCCAGATGCCTTTTCTTCAGGACTATTTCTAGGGATTCTTGGTGTAGGTTTTATTTCTGAGCATTTTCCCTGTTGTAGTACTCATCTTTCAGCTCTACCTTTTCTAATTTGCTGCATAAGAATAGAAGGCACTAAACTACAGCCTTGTGTAGCTCACCCCTAATAGCAAAAGCTGTTATAGTGACAACTGGTTGGCTTTTGAAAGTTGGGCAGAAATCACACAGCTGGCTTTTCAGAATATTTATTTTTTCTGAAGGATATCTGACATGCTTGGTACCACCTTTAGAGCCTTTTAACTTTTTCTTTTAAGTACGCTGTAAATCAGACACTGTGAGTTTTAATCCTGCAAAACATTTGTGAATTTGAGTAAGATTTTTTAGGCTCCATGCTGATAGGTCCTCTTGACAGATACGTGTTTATGACAATATTAATACATCATGTTATCTTCTATTTTCAACCATATAAGAAAACTATTTCTTCTATGAGAATGAATGTGTATAAACTTTGTCCAAACATTCCCAAATCATAAGACCAAAAATTTCATATTTATTTTACAGAAGATTTTAGGACAATTCACCTGTCAGAGAACATTTCAATTATAGCTCAGGTAAACTTTCAAGCACACTGTAACATAACAAATTTGTATTTCTTTCTTTCATGGTAGAAGCTGCAGGCATAGAATGCTGCAGACATGTATCCAGAGTGCATATTAATGTTTAATTAATTATCTAACCCAGTCAACAAAAGAATTTTTAGTCCTGTTTCTCATTTCTGTAATGATAGTACAACGGAATGAGTACGAGCCTTTATCTTCACACTAGAAAATTTAAGGCTTGTTGTGTGAATCTTAACACTGATTTAACATGAATCCTAACACACTAAACTCGCTTCAAACATAATTATTTTCTCCAAGGATTTCTTTATTCTGAAGTGCTATGTGAATTACTAAAAAGATTTATACAGTAAACTTTATTCCAAAGTGGCCCTTGATCTCAAATGTCAGCTTCAAGACATAAGTTCTATTATAAGCAAGTAAATTTTCCCTATTTTTGTTATGAAAAAAGACAACTCAGCTATAGTTTTTTGCTCTACTGCAATTTCTTAGGAGCTAGGTACACTATTCTATTTATCTACACTTGCCATATGAACCTAAATTATTTTTTGTTTTAAATTACATTATACCAAGCTTAATAGCTTTTCAGTTTACTTAGCATTTCACACTTTAGCAGTTTGCACTCTGTTAATGTTTCTGTCAGTGCTTCTTGAGATAGATGCTTCCCTTTCCCCTCAAGTCAATGAAGGTGGTCAGGAAATTATAAAACCCAACCGTTTCTTTCAGCTTTTAGCCTCCACTTTCTAGGCTGGCTTCTGTATGGCTCAATGTTGTTTTGGCTCACCAAGACAGCCCAGGCAATCCAGAGGTGCTGGCTGGTACCTTGTTTGGCATCACTGGGTTACAACCCAGAGCCAGGGATTGCACTGGTCAGGCTGTGCTTTGTTTTGGGCACTGATTTAACTGTTGGTGGATGTGTGTGTGATTTCACACAGCAAAGCTGCAGGACTGGAGTGTTCATTTCCACCTAAATCTCACCCTATTCCATAATCCCGGAGCTACTTTATTTATTTTCACAATAGTTGATTGAAAAATGGCTTAGAAATACTGAGAAAATTCTGGTGATAATTGAAATATCGATTGAGTACTGCTATTGATATTCTACCTTGAAAGATTCATATCACTCTGAGGTTATTTCCAATCCTGTTATTTGTTTTCACAAAATGGAAGCCAGAGGTTATGAGCTGATTTCTTATGACCTAGAAACACTCCAGATATAGACAAAGAAGTTTATTCCTTCTTTTGAATTTGTCATTGCATTTGAATGAGAAAGAAAAACTCTGAACTCAATTTTTATCACTTGTCTTTGAAGACTGACACATTTGTACAAATGTTCTTAAAAGAGAATTCTGAAGTAAGATTTTTTATTATAGGTATTAGGCAGCAATGGGGACATGGAAGATGTATTTTATTTAGCAGTACTGATAAATGAAACCAAATGCAGCTTCTTACCACAGTCACTGGGATGAGTCATTCTGAAACACAATATCCTAACAACTTCAAGTCAAACCTTAAGCAATCCCAACAATGCTATAAACAATGGTCTGTTTATATGCCCATTCAGTCAGTCATTCTGTTCTGACTTACTCGTGGGTAACATGGTACATGAAATTTGGATAGAGTCCTATGAAAACATTATATTTTTACTAAAATAGTAAAATAATAGGAAATAGAAGAATGTATAGATTTGTAAGGTAATCTCTGTGAATACTGTGATTCTCACAAATGGTTCTATGCTAGCACCTATTAGCTGTGAAGACTAAAATACTGTTACTGTAGTCAAGTGCTTGTGTTTGAATATGTTGAAGGGAGAATATAATTGTGCACTAAAGTCATGCACAATAGCCAGCATGTTACATAACCCCCCTCTTCTCCACTTTTATTCTTCAAAAAATAACTTAAAAATATAGTAGGACAATGTGGAAATATTTTTCCCTGAATAAATTGGGCATAGCATGATTCTCTCAAATGAAAACAAGATGATTTCACAAAAAGTAAAGAGGCCATTTGTTGCTCATAGATTTCTCCAAATTAATCTCTTCCACATCCCCTATAGTTTTGAGTTTTTCCATAGTGTGAACACTACTGATCACATCAGATGGATTATTCCTTCAAGAGTAATTCTGAAATTTTGCCAAAACTGTGTTCATATTCTTCTGAAGGTGCAAGATTTGGTTTGTGTTTATTTATACAAAGTCTGTTAATCAAGTTTCAAAGCATTAGTGATAGTGGTTCTTCAAAGAATAACAACTTTTCCTGAGATTATATACCTTCCTTTCTGGAAGGATTATATACCTGCTAATTTCTTATAGTCCATAACAAGTTGTTAGGCAAACAAAAACACAACAGCAAAATAATCTGTCTCATTGGATAAAGGATTTACAGCTTCATAAAGTAACCATTATATCGCTCTTTAAAAGCACAAACCAATATGGCTTTGTCAGTCTTTCACCTGGCAATTTTAAAAGCAATGAAGAGAGTGCTAAATCTAGAGTTTCCAAGGATTTTGTTGATTTTACCTGACAAGTGTATTTTCCTGGAGTGCAACTACTGTTTATTAATAAAACAGATTAATGATATGATTTAGGAAATAGTAGTAGCCTTGGTGTCAAAATCTCAATAATAAAAGGAAGAATGTTGGGTTTCCTCTACGCACTATTAAATTATGTACAAGTTGCAGTGAAGCAGCACATATTCTTCCTGGGTTTGGTCAGTTATCAAGGACTTAATTTAAAATGTGGAACCTGTAGATGGCAGAAATTATTTGCAAAAGTTATTTTCATTACCTAGAGACAGAAAAGGATTGAAGTTGCTGATGTTGTATCTGACCTTCTCTATGGACATTCCTAGATGCTTGTACTTATAGTGAAGTATCGGTGGCTTACGTTTTGCTCTTTGTCTAAGAAAATGCATTTGTAACAGGCAAAAAAATTAGATTTAAGCAGAGATTGTACAATATAATGGAATTATTTTAGTTGAGAGAAAAATTTTAACAAATATACCCTAGCTGAAAAAGAGCACATTATATGCTGCATTTCACTTTAGTTAAAGAAAGATCTCTGAAATTTCCCTCTGTTATTACTCTACAACCTTCTTAATCTATATAATTTATTTCCTTTTATGGCACAGCAAAGTGTATATTTTTTTTTATCCAAAGAAAAAATTAATTTCTGCATGCATTTACTGTAGTCCATTATCAAATTCACATCCCACAACATTGTAGACAATCAATTACCAAATATCACCAACTCTTCAAGCAGTAGAATCTCAGATACATGTGAGGGATATCTTCTTATCGAGGCGCTCTTCTCAACAATGAAAATACATGACATGACAGGGAAAGCAGTGGGAATGAAAAGACAGATGCTGATGGGGAGCTTTTGCCACACACTCGGTCATATTATAATTCTAACTACTCAGTATAAAACAGACAACAGGGATGATTGCTATTGTTTTACTGATTAGCCATTCCCTCCCTTTTTTCCCAGAGGGCATCCTGCCCAACTCTACTTAGTAAATATTGACACCTGTAAGCCAAGCTGGCTGATGCCTTTGGCTCTTCAGCTCTCTTCCCATCTGTTGCCTGGGAATTTTAAGTTAAGTATTTTAGGACACTTGCTCTCTTTTCATTGAGAACTGTAAAAAAAAAAAAAAAAAAAAAATCACTACCCAAAAGCTAATCCCAGAGCCACATGGCTCTAGAGCGGTCTGTGGTAAGTGAAAGGAAAACATAGCATATGTAAAATGCATATCTCACTGGCCTCTTCTGACTACTCTTCTTTAGTTAACAGCATGCCAGGGTAATCTGCTTAGTTACCAAGTGGAGCTTTCTTCTCTTTTCCCCATGAGATCACCCTAACCACGATCAAAGTCCAAACACATTCTCGGCTAACTCTATTGTTCCCAAGAGTGGGATTAATGACTAATTATGTCAGGTCACTCATCCAGATGGCCTCTCAGATGTTCCTTTGTCATTGCCTGACCTTCCATATGCCCCTTTGACCTTGAGGTTTATTTCCATGGCAACATGAAGCCTCAGTTTCCTTGCTGAGATTGCCAAGAAGTAGCCAAAAGGGGGAATATGGGATAATCTACCCACACTTTGTATTCTGCTTCCATCTCATGCCTTGTTAAATCCAATGAATAGATAAAAAATGCTATCTGATCCCAGCTGAGTGATGACCATGGTCATGATTCTATGTTACATGCTATGTTTTTTAAATTAGCAGACAGCTTTGTACATGGAAACGTGCATTTAATTTGAAGAACATCAATCGCCATAATGTGATCTTTTTATCTCATTAATGTTAAGCAAGGGTAATAGAATGGAATTACAAAATATCACTGTGAAAGGAATACAATTCAGAGAATTATAGATATCCCCCATTAAAGCCCTAGAGATGTTTAGATAAGTCTACTTGTTCAGTTTCATAAATTAAAGATTCTTTTACCTTTCCTGAGCTTTAAATTTAGCCTTGGGTGTTGATCTTATTCTAAAGAAGGATTTTAATGTGGTTAATGCAGTGAAGAAATTTTCTAAAACAACCAAATAAGTAAGTGAAAATATAAAAGGCTAGTGGCTGATGAACTCAAATAAAAAGGCTGAATGGTAGTTCCATGAGAAGAACTGTATTTTTTTTTAGCATGTAAAAATTAATATTAAACAAGATATGATTTTACTACTCTGTGCTGTCAAATGCAGCAAAACTGGCTAACTCTCTTACTAGTCAGCCATGAAGCGAAATTATAATCTTTTCCTTTATTTTAATCTCCTTAAATATTATTCATTAATTGGCTAAAAACAATTGCAAGTGGAAGAGTGAGTATCAGGTTTACTGCTCACTGTCCTAAAACAGCATCTCAGTGGAACACTGTCTCTGCTTATGCCACATCCCTAATTGTCATCAGTGATTATGTTTTGGTTTGGCTAGTTTTTTCTTAAAGAGCCACTTATGTGAAATAAATGGGACATGAAATATAGCAGTCAATCTGGAGAGTGATGTGTGCCCTATTTCTTCCTAGTTTTGAAAGAGTATCAATGCATACTGTTTTATAAATTACTTTGCAAATGCATTCCAGAGATAGTGATTGACCTTACTACAAATAATTGTAAGACTCAGAAACATCTATGAAGTTAAACATAATACCCTGCCCTCAAACTGCTTATTTGGTGTTCATTTCTAGTCTTCTGCAATGGGCACTGAAAGCATGTCGGGGAAAGTTATCTCTATGTGTGCATGTCTGCATAAGATTCAGTAAAAACTAGACTGAAATAACAGTATGGCTTTTAAAGAAGAATGCAGACAGGTTCTGAAGCAAAGGTGACATCTTAATGCTTCCAGTTCAGCCCTCTATATATATGTGCTATAAGCCAGCCTTCATCCAGGTTATAATTTCAGTTTTATAGTGATATAACTCCACTGTAGGGTCATGGAAGACAGAGATTATTTACATAAAGCAGTGCACGTGATTCCCCTCTCATGTCCTCACATGCTGTAAAGAGAAGAAGGATGAAACAGTAATGTATCACTAAGTTTTTTATTGGTCCATTCAAGAAATCTTTCATATTTTGTCCCCTGCACATGACTGGCCCCTGAGGAAGGGAAATAAAGGATCTATGAACTACAACACGCTTTCATAATTTCCCCTGAATTGGTCAGCTGGACAACACCAAGGACCTGAACAGAGGCTGATACATCACAATAGCTTCAAAGACTTTACCATAATATTTCTGTACAGAGGATAAAGTTAACATTGTATTCAATGCTTGCAGTTTGGTCTTTTCAAATTTTGAATTTTCCACTTTCCAACCTTTGCACTCTTACTGTTTTTACCTGGGATTCTAAATGTTTCTAAGGAGAAATATGGAAAAATTTCCATGAAGGAAATTCCATTATATGCTACATCTTGCTAAGTATCAGTAGCATTTCCTGTTCAAGAAAAAACGACCTTAGTGAAGTACAGATGCATAGTTCATTCAGTAGGCAAGAAGCCCACTCTCAAATTCATAGTACTGTGAATAATCTTTTACTCTGGGGTAATGTACCACAAATACAGATTAGAAATTAAAACCTACTTCATTGTTGTATTCACAAATACACAGACCCTCTACAATCACTACAGCTTGTTCACTGACATGCTTATGCATAAATAAAGGAGGTGGCACAATGGCAGTACATTGTACAATACAAAGAACAAGTTAAAGTTTTCAGAAAATAAAATAACATTTTTAAATACTACAAACAGTACCAAATCAACACACATATTTGCATACATTTAAAGGCATTGTACAAGCAAACAAATAAATACAGACATACATAGTAAAAAGAGTAACATGGAATAATAGGATTATTTTGGAGATATTGCATAGTCCTGACAACGTGTTCTCACAAGTCAAGTTTGAATTGAGAAGGAAAAAAACCCCTATGTTTTCCAAACTGGCCTCTAATCATGGGTATGAAAGCTCTTTTGACATCCAAATGAGTTTGGATGTGTGCACATTCTATTGATTTTTCATGAAAGTGACAGGGTGCTGAAAGACCCATAAAAATGATTAGTGTGTAAAACTTTTGTTCGTACAAATGCAGGCTCCATCAAGGACCACTGGGAAGTTTGCAGGATGACTAACAGGCTCAGAACAAATTACTTAATCAATTCATCTACTAGGAATAATGATAATAGTTTGATGATTTACCATAAGCATTAAGCCAATATATAATGACATCCAATCTTTTAAAATAAAGAAGTTAAGACGAGTGAAATGTCTGAAATATAGCAACTAGTTGTTTAGTATTCAGAATATCAAATTCTTTAGAAGTAACTCTCACACAGAAATGCCTTAGCAAAGAAATTCACGAATGATACATAGAGAAATCCATATAGTAGATGGGAGAGACAATTCCATCTTTATAACATAATTAGTTACTTACAAAGTAGTGGTATTGGCCAATCATTAATACTTTGAAAGTGTCTATTTCATCAAAGTTTAATGGCTAGTGTTTTATCATGCTCCAAGAAGTAATTAAGTAGAATTCAGTATATCTTTTTCAGGTCTGGCAGGATTATCATGTGTTTAAGGATAGATCTAGATTTTCTTCATTGTTTTTCCATTTAGCTGAGGTAAGTCTTTGAACAAATTGCACAGGTGTTCAATGCCTGTTTTCCTGCATAATTACTGCTGTGATATAGATGTGCAGTGAGATTGCATTAAGTAGTGACTGTAAGGTACAGTAAAAAATAAAGTTTTATTCTAATTGTAGAACTGTCATTTTCCTATGATGTTATAATATTCCCATGAAATAAGGAGAGTTTGAGGTGTGCAAGGACTATAGGACTTTGCTTTCCATTATTGAATAACTATATCCTTTGCAATCGAACTAGTTTTTGTAGGATATCCCATGCCATGTAAAAAGAAAGAAAGGAAGAAATAGAGGTGTGAATGAAAGGTTTGTATATGCAGTTGTACATCTAGATTCATCAAGAAAACCTTGATGTAATGCTGACCAAAATGGAGGGTACTCATATCACCAGCAAAATATTTTCTGAATGTCTAGTGGGAAAACACTATCTACAAATTTGCAAAGCAACCAAACTTTTGCCTTAGCAAAATGCAATGCCAACAGAAAGAAACAGAGGAAAGTTGTTTAATCTCAAAAATCTGTATGTGATTTTGAACATTAACTGTGTATCAGAATGACCAAAGCATGCTTATTCCAGACTGTCAATGGATTAAGGCATATTTTCCAGTTATTTGATCAAAGGGATGCAGGAGTTTAAGTAAGCTGTTTTGAAGTGTATAGACTTGGTAAATCTCTGCAGTGTTTTTCTGCAGTTAACAACGTTAGAAAGCTGTTTGGTATGTTGATATATGTGCAAGGATATTCTGTGCACTTTGATGTTTACTAATTCCATTAAATTTATTTTCAGTGAAGTAATAACAAAAGTAAGAAATACCACTGACTCTCAGAAATACCCATGCTACAGCAGTTGACATTACCTTAAACTATGTACATAGAATCATAGAATCATAGAATATATGTATATAGAATCATAGAATCATTTACATGAGAAACCACTTAACATCAGCAAGTTAACTCTTAATCCAGAACTGCCATGTCCACCACGAAACCATGTTCCTAAGTGCCACACCTACACATCTTTTGAACATTTCCAGGGATGGTGCTTCCTGTACTTCCCTGGGAAATCTGTTCCAATGCCTGCACACATCTTCAGTGAAGAAATGTTTTCCAGTATTTAATCTAAACCTCCCCTGGTAGAACTCAAGGCCATTTCCTTTCATCCTATTGCTTGCTACTTGGAAGAAGAGACCAGCCACCACCTCACTACAGCCTCTTTTCACGTATCTGTGGAGTGGTAAGGTCCCCTGGAGTCTCCTTTTCTGGGCTAAACAACCCCAGCTCCCTGAATTGCTCCTCATACAACTTGTGTTCCTTCATAAGGCCCTTCACTAGCACTGTTGCCCTTCTCTGGACAAGCTCCAGTGCCTCAGTGTTTTTCTTGCAGTGAGGGGACTAAAACTAAAGGGACAATTTGAGGTGCAGCCTTACCAGTGCCAAGTATGGAGGGACAATCTCTTCCCATACTATCTCTTTTACAAGTAGGATGCCTTTGGCCTTCTTGGCCACCTGGGCACACTGTTGACTCATGTTCAGCTGGCTGTTAACAAACACACCAGGTACTTTTATTCCAAGCAGATTTCCAGACACTCTGCCCCAACCCTGCAGTGCTGCAGGAGGCTGTTGGTACCCAAGGGCAGGACCTGGCATTTTGATTAGGTGAGCCTCAAACAATTGACATCAGCCCATTGATCTAGCCTGTCCAGCTCCCTCTGCAGAGCCTTTCTTCCCTCCAGCTGATCAAGACTCCCACCCAGCTTGGCCTCATCTGTATACTGTCTGGGGGAGCACTTGATCTACTCATCACAATCATTCATAAAGATATTAAATAGAAGCAGCCCCAAGCCCACTTGTGACCAGTGGGGAACTGGATTTAACTCCATTTCTTTGGGATCAGCCATCCACCCAGTTTTTTATCCAGTGAACAGTGCACTCATCCAAAGAGCCAGATTCTCCATAAGATTGCTGTAGGAAATAATGTCGAAGGTTTTACTAAAGTCTAGATGGGCAATACCCAAAGCACTTCCCTCATCTACTAAGCAGGTCACCTTGCAATGGAAGGAGATCAGGTCAGTCAGGCAGGAACTGCCTTTCATAAACCCATGCTGTCTGGGCACAGGTACCTTCACTGAACTGTTTTGTGATGAGCAAGAAAGAAAAGAAAGGAAAAAATGCCAACTCATTGCTCCCACACACAGAATACTTGTTTCTCTAACTTTTAGTATGCATATAGTCAGTTTTCCAAGAATTTTTGACATTGTACTCATAATCTTACAGACCATAAAGAATAAAACACATTCTATGCTAACAGTTATCTTTTTTCCCCTTTTCCTACCCACAACACACGCGAACTATTTTTGTAGAAGTATTTTTAACATTGCATAACTAGAACTATTTATGTGGACAATATAAAAACACTACAATATTATCTTCATCACTTTACAGCTCAAGGTTCTGATCCAAAACGATGCCATAGTGTATAGGAAAATATTGGAAACCAATTCACTTGGAGGCACAAAAAAACATTAAGAGGACCTATGCTGTAAGCTGGGACTGAGAAGAGCAGTATTCCGGATCCTGCAGTGGCAAAATCATGTTTTTATTTAGAATGAAAGAAAACAGTATGTATCTTGACAACAATAGCATCCAGAGTACTCATCTGGGATGTGGGAGATTTAATTTCTGTGAGCTGGGTCACTGGCAATCTAGAAATTCCTAAGCAAAGGCTCCAACCAGAGCTACAGGAAAGGCAAAACAATAAAAGATTGTCTTAATAACTCAAAGGATTAACAAGATGATCAATCACATAAGAAGGGTATTTGAGTTTGTTGTCAAAACCCATTTGGATTTGTTGCTAAAACAAATGAACAAACAAAAAAAGCACATGCAGTCCAATCCCAGTTGCCCATACAAATCCCTTAGTCACAAGCCAGGTTAGAAGTTAACCTTCTCTTTTTGAAGGAATTTTGTTTTCTCTGAGGGTCCTCTGCAGGGAAGGAGCCAAGAAACAGAAGTGCCTCTCCTCCTTAGGTAGCTGGTCAGGGAAAACTGGATATTGGTGTTGAAGATGTTCCTGTAAACCTGCCTGTTTGAACTATGCTGTTTAGTAATGAAGGGTCTCAAAGCAGCAGAATTACCATGCTGCCTGATCATCAATCTGCCTTGTCTACAGAGAAGGCTGTGTTGCTTTCATGTGGGAAGAAAAGGGTGTTGGAAACACTGACTCTGTCCTGTCCCCTTTCAGGAAGCAAATCTATCAACCACACAAGTAAGGTACCAACGTGTGTACATGAACTATAAATTCTTGTTCAGTCTCAGCATTACTGATTCTCAGTGCCAACAGTTAACTTTTCTAAATATAAATCAACTCTTAATGTGAATGAAACACTGAAATGGTCTCATCAAAACACCCGTATAAAACGATCATAAAACTAGGCTTAGGGATAGGTCTGATTAAAGTGTAGGTACTTTATGCCTGGCCTACAGAGTAAATTCCTTACTTCATACGGTTATGTCTCAGTCTCAGTTTTCATTTCAAAAGAAATTTCATCTTTTCACTCCCTGCAGTTTTTAAGGAAGGGTTGAAATTTGAGCCATCTATAACCAACTCAGGGATGACTGTCTGGGTTTTGAAGCAATCCTAGAAAGAAATTCTATGAGAAGCAAGCTATGTCCTGCAGCTTAGTGGGATTTTACTCTCAAGACAGCTTTCTTCTGTAGCCCAAAAAGTAATACCATTGCAGTGAGGAATGACATGGTGTCAGGTTGAGAAAAGAAGGCTCTGAACGTTCTCATCCAAGGTGTTGAGATGAACATCAATCTTTTCCTTCCCATCAGAAGAGGATGGAACTACTTCTACAGTTTCCCAGGGCACAATGGCTGTTTCTGCTCTTAGAAGGAAGAAATATATGCCAATCTTGAGACACACATATCACTCTAGATACACACCAAAACCACGATGCTAGAATGAAGTTATGGGTTTGGAAATATATGCTTGTAACTCGTCTTATCTATCCAGTTGTCTGAAGTATAATACTTTGTGCTTCAAAGGTTATCACTGTATAACTAAATGTATAAACCAGTCAGAGGTTTCAATGCAATTTCTCTTTTATCTTAGTGGCATTGCTGAAATAACCTAGCAGTATGTTGCTAATCTTCCCAGGCTCTCATACATTATTCTCAGCCTGGCCAATAGTTAAGAAATTGTCAAGCTGTTTATTTTCTCTTTGCCTCTCTTTGTCTCATCACAGTTACTCACTCTTCTCTCTCTCAGCTCAGACTCACCAACCACCAGCCACTGCAAGGCATGAAATAGGGAGTAATACTTTTTCACTGAAAATTTCATCAGATGACGCTCATTAGAGGAGTCAGGGTTCTTCTAGGAAGAAGCATCTCTAGCAGTTTTTCCTGGCAGCATTAACTTACAGCTTCACAAGGGGAGGTAATAGCTTTACGGAACTTTGCTAAGACGTAGGATGTTCTTTAATGGCTCATTTTAAGCAACTGATAAACCTGTGGATGAGTTACGGAAGCTTAAGAATTAAATGGGATTTGACTGTTTAGTAAAGAGGCATTTTTCTCTACTGAAGATATAATGATTAACTCCACTTTATGGCTTTATTTTATATTGCAGTTTGTGACATAACCTTTTGGGTCTACAGTTGGCAATGATTTATATGTTGGTCTTAAAAATGCTCTTGTTCTGCTCTTCACAAAGCTTATCTCAGGAGCTGAAATCTTCATTTTCACTGTTATTATTGGAAGAGAAACTGTTTGTGAAGACTGGGAGAGAGAATTTTATAGAGGGAGAAAAGGTTAATATTTCTTTTAAGATGCTAGAATATGTTTCAGGCTGCATAAAGTAAACAGCATTACCAAATATCAGAATTCTTAGTCTGTAATAATCTGTGGAAAACTCAGAATATGAGAAGAAAATGATTTTATCAAGTGTAGCAATGAGAATGATTGTGAGAAAACACACATACACACACCCACCCAAACACAAGTAATTTAAAGGGTATATATTTCTTCCCCCCCTGCAGAAAGAAATACATGTCTATATCTATATCTATACCTAATCTATCTCAAATGAGTTTGAAACCCTACATGTAGGCTAGAGGATAGAGAGGGATTAGCTAAACTAGACGTAAGCACTTTCCTTCCCTAATACCGAAGGTGATAGGAGTGTGCTTATCTTTTTCAACCTAAGGAGTAGTAAACAATTAATATTAAAATGATAGCTTGTACACACTCTTGTGTTTGGAAATTATGGACATCCTTTAACTTCTTTGCTACCCTCAGCTTCAAACTCAGGTCCAAAATTGTAAAGTAAGATTTTGGATGTACCTGGTTAGGGATGTGTGTGACAAAATATTCCTTTGAATAATTTTTTCATGGACACATAATATAAAATATGTGTTGCAATTTTGCTAATGGACCTGATGGCTCAAATACCCATTAAATGAGCTGCTCTGTCACAAATAACGTCACCAAATTGTCTTGGGCCTGTACATATTTTGAGGTAAATAAATGAGAGGTGTAGCTGAAACTAGGAAATATCTAATTTTTAATTCCTCCACACAAGGTTTAAAATAATGACTGTAGCAATTTTTTTTTCAAGTCCTAACATGTGTCTTTGAAGAAGAAAGGGATTACTTTGAAGTTGTTTGTAAAGCTGTTGGTTGCTGTGATAACATTCACTTTCAGATGTTAACTTTGGAATTATGAAATGGGAGAGAAAAAAAAAGAATTGAAACGGATTGCGCATCGAACAAACTGTTGTTGCTAGAGAGACCTGTTTTACCACCTGGCATCTATGGGGAGCTCCATCTGTAAAATAATAATAATAATAATGGTAATAATAATAATAATAATAATAACCACAGAGTGGAGTAAAATATTCGGACACCCTCCTTTTATGTGCATGCACACAGAGAACCAGCCCAGGCGGATGCTGCAGGTAAGTGGCCTGGCGCCTCACACGAGCCGAGCAGTCAGAAGCCGCTGACAGGCACCCATCAAACCCCTGCGCTGTTGCATCGGTGATCAAGTTTCCCGCTGTACGGAGCGTGTGCGCTGATTGACGGCGGCTCCTCTCCCGACAAGCCGGGCCCCGAGGGCGGCAGCCTGGCCGCTTGTTTTGTCAGCTGTGGCTGGCTGCTGTCAGCCCGGGCAGGGACCCTGAGGCCCGCGGGGAGCCGGGGCCAGGGCTCGCCCCCGGCGGGCAGCCACGGCTGGGCCGCCCCTCAGCCCCTGAACCCTGTCAGAGCCCCGCAGTAACATCCCACTGCTGGCTGCTCAGCCTCACCCCAGAAGGCACGAAAGGCAGAGGAGAGAGGGAGGGCAACAGCAGAGCCTTGCGTGTCTGAATTTGTAGCTAAAATGCCTGTCCGGACAAAGATGAAGCCTAGAACTCCATCCCTGCCTATTTCTTTGCATACTCATTCAATGCTTGTGCTTACCCGTCTTACACCTGCTGTATATCAGGGATAATGCCTATAAAGAACAGATAGTAAACCTGTTGGCATTTTGCACTGTAAAATGGAAAGAAGAGAATAAACTAGAAACTGAATAGAAACATTTGTGGGGGTTATAATTGTTTTTCTGAATTTTCCATTTAACTATGAATACCAAACTCAGAAAACAAGCTGGTCTCCTTGTTTCATAACCTACAGTAGTCTTGCTTTTAAATATTCTTATGTGCTCTTTACAGAAATCTAAAAGGTACAACTGGTGTGCTAAAAACCTAGGTAACGGAACTTCAAGAAACAGATGCTTTATTCCAGTCTCATGGAAGATAAATGAAATCAACATAGACTCTTCAAAAGGTGCAAGAGTTCTGTTTTTGTGATACCTTATGTATTATTTCCAAATTTCATACACAGGTTTCAGATTTAAGTACTTGCACAGTGCTATCTGCAGCTTAGGCGCCTTGAAGCAATTCCTTCAGCAGCAGGGACGCAGCTTTGCAATGCTCTCCTGCCCCAGAAGGAGCCACATCCTTCCCCACTCTCCTCTCTGGTAATTTCCCGGCTCTTATGAAAGTGTTGCTGCTCTAAATTGCCCATGAAATACTATTACTCATTCTCCTGCTTCCATCTCAGGGATAAAACTGGTCTGAAAATTTTGGAAGAATGCAAAATACTTGGGCCTCTTTTAAGCATGATTGGATGCTAGCTAATGGAGGGACAGGTTTGCTTTCTGAAATAATGCAGCATCACTCAAACTACTTTTAAGCCTTTTACTGTATAAATAACCTTTTGCACTTCAAGGGTCATTAGATCACGATAGTTTGTAATGCAATTACAGTCAGCACTCTGCTCTTATGGGCTGTCTGGTAATTTGCTTGTTAATATATTAGCACAAAGCATTGATCAAGTAGCTAATCCAATCACACGCTTTTTATTGATCTCTTATTGACCATACTGCCAGTGATCACTTTTTGCTCAGGCCTGGTCAATAGCAAATGCCAAATAGGCTCTCCCACACCTAATGAGCTTACGAAATAAACCAAACATTTTCCTTTGCCCTCAAGGCTAGGATCAATTGAGAGCTTTTAGAGCAGAATTCAGATGATTTTTTCATCAGCTTTTCCCCTTTCTTTCTGTGGGCATTCAGGTTTGCATTAAGACCTCTATCTGAGACTTTCATTCTAATTTGAGGACATCTGAAAAGCAGCTGCCATGTCTGAAATACTTGAACAGCTGTAAACAATAAATCATGCGGGCAAGGAATTCTGGGCTGCATGTTGGCATGTGGTCTGTCAAGCCAAAAAAATAGAGACATACAAAAGATCAAGAGGTTACGGGTACCTGAAGTCTACAAAATAAGTGTACTTATCCCATATTTCATCCCAGAGAGTTGCACTTTGGTGGAAGGCCTACCCAGCATTCTTTAACAGGAGCATCATGTTTTCATACATCCGGGTGGGGGGAGGCTTGGGCGTGCGGCAATGAATTAGATGTGAGCCTTTTCATGCTGCTGCTATTGCACTAGGCGATTGCAGTATCAACTAATGGAATTTCACACTACAAACACAGATTCTTGCTGATGAAAAACACACCCAAATTATGCAGGAAGGAACAGTATTTCAGTTACATGTATAAGTGCCAAATACTAGTTTTTTAACTTATAACAGTTCCCAATTCTCACCACGCAGAATACAAATATGACCGTAATGGATTTACAGCTACTCAGGAAAGAAAAGAGTGAGAGAGAAGAGAGGAGAGAGATTTTTTAGAAGAGGTAACTTTGACTTATCACAAGAATTCTGTAACTTTTATCAGATGTCTTTTCAGCTAAAGCAGCTTATTAAGTCTCTGAGGAAAGTTCTTTGGAAAGAACATTTTCCATTTACTCAGAGGCTTTATAGCAAAACAATAGTGCTGTAATAGTAGATTCTATTAGATCATAAAAAAAGAATGCAAGATCCTTAGATCTTAAATATCCTTGCTTCAACTATTACTATTAGCACTATTTTATATAGCTAGGTTACATTTTCACTTTAATCACTTTTATTCCATGATCTTGTTTTCATTATTTGGCTTAATATTTTCCTCATTACTGTACCAGATTTAAATTACAGAGAGGCACAATCTGAATATAAACCAGGTACAGATTTAAAATATTTAAAAGCATTTGTAACATGTAAGCATGCAATTTAAAACCATTACCAAAATCTGATTACTTGCCTAGGGGAAAAAACAGGTCAGCTGGAAACATTGGTGATATCTTTTCAGAATTTTTCCTTTAAATTACTCATAATTATGCATTGCAAAAATATTTGTTCAGCAGACCTTTTGATGTCAAATGAAAAGGAGTGCATCTTGTGACTCTGTATTTTGCAAGTTTCCATTATTTTTTTTCCTGTGCAATCCACTTAATAACCATCTGTACAAACGTGTACTGATGAGGTTGGACCTTAGGTAAGAGGATTTTCCTTTACATGACAAGACCTTGCTCTTGCTGTTAGTAAGTCTTTTGTGGCCAGTCTCCACTGACAGATACTTTACCTCTGTGGTTTGTTTCTATTTTTCACCCTCTTCTTGTGTCACTGTCTAAACTTATTCTCAGGCTTTCCTTTGGAGTGTCCCAGGTAATTCCCCCAGGATCAAGCGGCATCCTGGTTCCTGGGATGATTGAACCCTGACATCATTCCTTAAAAGACTATGAGAAAACAAATGAGTATAGGCAGCATCCACCTTCAACTGGGACAGGGTTTACCCGCTCAGACACGTACCTGCAACTTTCTGCTGCAAAAAACCCCAGTGGTCTGGTCTTTTTAAAGGTATTTTTGTTGAAAAAAACACGTCTCCAGAATAACCATGGGAGGACTACAGCAGGCCTGGGGGACAGAGTAGGCCATGTGCTTAGCATGTTATCCACTCTGCTCAAGAAAAGAGTAGCTGACTCTTAGTAGACTTTACACCTCTTGGTTTGTAGGCAAGGGTCTTGTCCCTTGGAGCCACATTCTTGACTGCACAGGCAGTGCTATCCAAATGATTTGCACTTTTCTCATGCAACCTTAAACCATGTAAGCCAATTGATTTAGAGCAGTGTAAATGCTTTTTGAACTAAGCTCAAGTGTGTAAGAACTATTTGGATTGATTGAGTCAAGTGAGTAGCCTGCAAAACTCAGGATTTAAGTCTTTATGACAAAGTTCCTGAATGTACCACATTTGTGAATGAACAGTAATCTAGTGTTGCCACTCATCTTTCAGCTAAATCTCTTCAGGATCAGCTGCCTGCATTAGTGATTGTGTTTATATAAATACTGTGGTTTTGCAAGCAGCTAAAGGTAGCTGTCAAAGTTAGACAGGTATGACAAAAAATGTGAGCACACATCCTATTAACATACTCAAATGAATCCAGAGGAGAGCATCAAAGCTGGTGACAGAGCTGGAAGGTATGTGTGGAAAGCAGCTGAGGACTTCAGGCTTGTCTGGTTTGGAGAAAAGGAGGCTGAGGTGCTACCCATTTTCTCTCTACAGCTTCCAGAGAAAAGGAAGTGGAGAGGGAGGTGCTGAGCTCTTCTCCCTAGAACTCAGTGATAGGATGACTAGGAACAGTTTAAAGTTTTGCCAGGGAAGGTTTAGATTGGACATTAGGAAGCATTTCTTTACCATGAGTATGGTCAAACACTGGAACAGGCTCCCTGGAGAGGTGGTCAATATCCCAAGCCTGTCAGTGTTTAAGAAGCATTTGTACAATGACCTTTAAAAACATGCTTTGGCTTGTTCAGTCCTAAATTGCTTAGACAGATGGACTGGATGATTGCTGTAGGTCTCTTCCAACTGAAACATTCTATTCTATTCTATTCTGTTACATTCTATTCTATTCTATTCTATTCTATTCTATTCTATTCTATTCTATTCTATTCTATTCTACTTTACTCTATTCTACTCTATTCTATTCTAAATTTAATTGAAAAAATGGTCTCTGATGTACAGTTGGACTACTCAATTTGATTTGCTGTTTAAATGTTATTTCAACGGTTTTTTTTGAATGCAAACTTTTACTTCTTTTTTTTTTTTAAGCCTGATGGGCACACCTCAAAGAAAGAAGACAGTGCCCAAATACTGTATGATATGATGTCCTTGCGTTTTTGTACTCTCAAGCCTGTAAATTTTTTTTGTTTTCAGAGCTACATATTTATTCTTTAGATGATTTTGACAGTGTAATCAGGCCTTTTGGCCTGAAAAAAAAATATTCCATTTCCCTTGAACTTATTTATTGCTTAAAATGCAGAACATTGTCTACACAGTAGGGGTTGTCATGGTTTAGGAACGGTATTCTGCGAGGTAGTACTCCCACGAAAACCGTGTCCCCGCTCACTTTCTCCTGCTCCCAAGTGGAGGCACAAAAGGCAAAGATCGAAGATTGAGATAAGAACAATTTAGTGGAAACAGCAATGAGATAAGAAAGCAACAAGTAACAGCAACAGTATTAATAATAAAAGGTGTAAGACAAAGGAAAGATTTACACGGAAAGCCCACAACAGTAAACAAAACCCTCTCCTGGCCTCATTTTCTTGACCTGGAGGAACCCCTTCTCCTCCTTGGAATTGAGACGCCCTTTTTCTTGCTGCCAGGAATGACGTGAGCTGGTATAGAATAACACTGGAGTTTTAGCCATGCCCCCTCTGTAAAAAGTGAACCCTGTCCTGGACAAAACCAGGCAGAGGAAAATGGGAGGAATTTCATAGTCCAGAAAGAAAGACTTTCTAAGTCTTAATTCCGTGTGTTTCTCAAAATCTATAAAGAAAGACTTCTTTTTTTTTTTACCCCCCTAGAACTTTTGTCATTGATCACTAGAATATCTTGATTGACAACTAACCAATTTCTTACACTTTTTATAAAGCACAAAATACTGCAAATTAATTAAAAGTATATATGGCAGCAGTAGCACTCTTTTGCTCTTTACTTTGACAGTCACGTTCTAAAGAGGTATTGGAACTAGTCATATGAAGTCATTACTAAGGCACTGGGAAAGAGAAGTTTCATTGTTCTTTTTTTCTTTTTCAAATTATGTTTTGAAACTCCATACTTGTAATTCCAGCTTTGTTTGGACTGCATTTTATGCTCCCTTGAGCACTTCTGTGCCTCTTGGGGAAAGACTTTTTAGATGCATACTTTTTATACTGCATCTCTTTATAGAAATTATAAAGGCATGCACAACAAATAATAGTAATTTTCCTGTAACCAGGGAAAGACATATAGTTAGTTTGGTTTTGTCTTCATTTGATCTGTAGTGAACAACGGTTTTTATTCTCTATCAAGGTCTCTGCTTTCAGTAGTGCACCTCACTAGGCTATATACAATATATAGTAACACATTTTAACTCAGAGATGAAAAACAAGTATTAGATGTGCCTTCTACCACAACAATTTCCAAGAAAGAGACTGAATTGATAGAAATAAAAATTCAGCATCTAAAGATGATGCTTTTCATATATATTCACCCATTCTATAATGTCTTTAACGTCTGTCTGGGAGGCAGCAGGTTCTTTATAGTAGTGAAAGCTTTCTGATGAAAATGAGAGCCATTCTAAGACAGCTGAAATAAGACTTTAGCACAATATATATGCACCTATATATTTTAACATTATTTAAATTGGCATTGTTCTCAGTTATTTCTTCAGCATTGATGCAAGCTATTCTGAAGTTCTATAGTGGCAGTAGCTTATCTCTAGGAACGCAAAGGCTTATTGCCTACACATTGCAAGGTACAGCTTTGAAAGTAGTGAAAAAATGCAGAAAATCACTATGTTGGCATTTTCATAGTGGAATGACACTGCTAATGAAACTGGAATGACAAATTTAATCACATAATATAAATATTAGAAGCATAAGGGGAAATATTTATTTTTCTCATTCACCTATGAAAACTGACAACAATGTTAAGCTTGGTCAAATACAGAAAGGTGTGCATGTGTAGGAAGATGCTATGAAAATGCCCTTTTCCCACAAACCACTTAGATGCATATTTTTCTAAAGCAGTGGATAACAAAAAAAAAATCTCAGTTTTGATTTGAGTAACCACCACCATTTGTTATAGAACACTGCATGTGATCATTATCTATTTCTTCATAGTCTTTCAAGCGCAAAAAAAATATTAGAAAGCCATACTCAGCTCAGTTCCCTTGTGAAACAAAGACATTAGACAATCGGAATTGTACTCCAGGGAAGGCTGATGTCTGTAGAATATCAAGAAGTTTCAGAGAAACAATGATTTCAAACACAAAGCTTTCCCTTCATGTGATCTGACAATGGCAAAAATTAAAGATGCAAATATGTTTTACATGTGCTGCTTTTGAAGTGCATATTTGAAAACATTTTGTGTAAGAACTGCCGAAAAATATTCTGTGTGCTAACAGCTGAAAATAGCCACTTAAATAGTTATGAAAATCCCTATTCTTTCACTAAGATGAAAAAAATCAGTAAAACATGTAAAATTAGTCTCTACTGTGCTTCTTATTCACTATATATATAAGCATTTGTGTACTTTAAAATATCTTTTGAATTTCTCAATTATAAATAGCAGAAAATTTACAAAATAGAACACTGTTTTAAAATTCTCATTCAAACACACTAAAGCAGATACCAGAACTCCAATAAATGGAGTTAGATTGCAAGGAATGAATGAGATACCTTCAGAAAACAGTCTTACTAAATAATCCAAAATTTCCACACTAGACACTGAATTTATATTTTAGGATATTGAAAAAGACAGGTTTCACACTCATTAGACTGAGTTGGCTGCTACTGTGGTGTCTGTTCCTAGGAAAACAGCTCAAGAAAGCCTGCAGGTATTATACAAAGAAATTTCACAACCAGCATAATAGTTGAGACAAACATGTCATCTTAAAGGATGTCTGATGTGCCTTCCTCCTGTCTGATATGCCACCTTTGCTTCTGGACCTATGCAGAATTACTCTGCTTTCAAAATTTAGACCTATATTTTCTATATAGAACTAATTTAAGCTTAACTAAAATTTATATTTTATTTAATTACTCCCCACAGAAACAGTACTCAGAGCACAAGCCAGGACTAAGATATCTTCTGGCTATTCTGGACATCCTAGACATCACACCACCAACAGCTATAAGTCTTGTCCCTCCTCATTTGTTCTTCTACCTCTATGACTTATGCATTCCATGATGGCCAGTGTCAATCAGATGAGAAGACATCCCTTGAACTACTCTCTGGATCGAATGCCACATACTTGCCAAGTGGTGGATGTAGAAAATTTTTTTATATTCTCAGGCTATGGAAGGAACTGTCGCTCATTTTCCGCCTTCCTAGGCAGTTTCTAAAATCACTAGGTCATTTTATAAAAACAAAGTCACACTTTAACCCTCTCCTTTTTCCTTTTTAGCTGTGTTCCCTTTGCAGTTAGTCTTTTGTAACAAGTGGAGTTTGTGCTCTCTGTGCTAGACTTAGCATTAATAATGGAGAGGGCATTTTCAGAGCTAATGCACTCATGATTTTCTGCTTTCCAGGTGGAAGAAATGAAAGAGAATCTAGTCATCCAATTCCTTAAGTCAAGTAATTTATGTATATATATAAGACATCTAGCAAAATTTCAAGACCACCAGCAAGATATCTAGAAAACAGTAGGTGCCTGTGCAGGTGTGTAATTCTGGGTATAATGTCTCTAAGCCACTTCAGTGGAATAGACACTGCATTTCCCGTGTCCCAGCTTTGTGATCGTAAACAGTTTTCTTCTTTTGTGTCCACAAATGTTCTGCCTTGGGAGCATATGCAATATATCAAACAATTCACAATGACAGTGAAAAATAGGCCTTTCTCCCCACAATATAGCAAGAAAACAATAATTCCTGAAAAAAAAAAAAATGGAGGGGGGATCCCCAATCAGTTTCTTTGGTTATTAGGCCTATTTATGAATGATTAATCAGAAACCCTGGAGAGTTTGAACCATGTCCATTTAATGCACTGAACAAATCAGAAATAGAAATTCCAGGGTCAAACCTTCAACTAAAACTGCCCTGCATTATAATTCCCTGCAAAGTTCTACCAACACATCACCTGAAGAAAAATCTGTCAGGGCATGGAAATAGAGAGCAAAATGCATATTTTCCAGAGTAAATTTGTGAATGATAAAGGCTACAAATCACTTCCCTAAAGTGCTCACTGAAAGAAGTTCTGTTTCGTGAATTCTCATCACAGTCTGCAGCTGAATGCCTAGTCATCCATGGAGCAGAAACTCCAGAATGGCACATTACAGTAGGCTTGTCTCACAGGGTTCTCTGTAGGAAGATTAATATCTAATATTTTCAAATTTGTCTTGGCAAGAACATATGTGCATTAAGATTCCAACAACATTTTCTGAATGTGGTTCCAGATGGCAGAAAAGCAGAACATCTTCTGCACACTGATATGTTAGCAGCCCCACAGATAACATCCACAGTATTAATTGCCTTTGACACAGTCATATTGAATCTTTTATTTAAGAAGGAGATATTCAGGGAATCTCTGAAATAAGCAAAAAACAAATACTGCATGTTCTTGGTTTCCTGCTGGAGTGGTAATGGGCAGCAACTCNATAATATAATATTTTTATACATAATATAAATATATATATAAACTTCCAGAAATAAAAAGTGTTTTCACTGAGGGCAGCAGAGGGGCTGCCTCACCATTTGTCTCTGTATCACCCATCCTTAATTCTGTGCTGTATTTAAACTACTTCAAACTTTGCTTAACATCAAAAGACAACCACAAGCAAGAACATCTATATTACATAACAGAATATTTAACATTTGCATGAGAACTGTCATACAGGAATCTTAATGCACTCTTGCATATCTGTGGTTTACTGCAGGGTAGCATTGCTACCCACATTTTATGGAAAGGGAAAGAAAGAAAGGAGAGATGCTTGAGAAATGATGTGNCCTTTGCAGTTAGTCTTTTGTAACAAGTGGAGTTTGTGCTCTCTGTGCTAGACTTAGCATTAATAATGGAGAGGGCATTTTCAGAGCTAATGCACTCATGATTTTCTGCTTTCCAGGTGGAAGAAATGAAAGAGAATCTAGTCATCCAATTCCTTAAGTCAAGTAATTTATGTATATATATAAGACATCTAGCAAAATTTCAAGACCACCAGCAAGATATCTAGAAAACAGTAGGTGCCTGTGCAGGTGTGTAATTCTGGGTATAATGTCTCTAAGCCACTTCAGTGGAATAGACACTGCATTTCCCGTGTCCCAGCTTTGTGATCGTAAACAGTTTTCTTCTTTTGTGTCCACAAATGTTCTGCCTTGGGAGCATATGCAATATATCAAACAATTCACAATGACAGTGAAAAATAGGCCTTTCTCCCCACAATATAGCAAGAAAACAATAATTCCTGAAAAAAAAAAAAAATGGAGGGGGGATCCCCAATCAGTTTCTTTGGTTATTAGGCCTATTTATGAATGATTAATCAGAAACCCTGGAGAGTTTGAACCATGTCCATTTAATGCACTGAACAAATCAGAAATAGAAATTCCAGGGTCAAACCTTCAACTAAAACTGCCCTGCATTATAATTCCCTGCAAAGTTCTACCAACACATCACCTGAAGAAAAATCTGTCAGGGCATGGAAATAGAGAGCAAAATGCATATTTTCCAGAGTAAATTTGTGAATGATAAAGGCTACAAATCACTTCCCTAAAGTGCTCACTGAAAGAAGTTCTGTTTCGTGAATTCTCATCACAGTCTGCAGCTGAATGCCTAGTCATCCATGGAGCAGAAACTCCAGAATGGCACATTACAGTAGGCTTGTCTCACAGGGTTCTCTGTAGGAAGATTAATATCTAATATTTTCAAATTTGTCTTGGCAAGAACATATGTGCATTAAGATTCCAACAACATTTTCTGAATGTGGTTCCAGATGGCAGAAAAGCAGAACATCTTCTGCACACTGATATGTTAGCAGCCCCACAGATAACATCCACAGTATTAATTGCCTTTGACACAGTCATATTGAATCTTTTATTTAAGAAGGAGATATTCAGGGAATCTCTGAAATAAGCAAAAAACAAATACTGCATGTTCTTGGTTTCCTGCTGGAGTGGTAATGGGCAGCAACTCAGGGTGTTATTGTTGCCATATGTCTCAACAGTCATATTGATTTTATTGGTTGTCATAAAAAATCTGACAAGAGGGAAGCCAGTTCATAGCTGGGTATGGGCCAGAAGTTACTAGTGAATGGACTACTGAGACCTCTCAAGAGCCTCTTTGTCTTTTTCCAATGTCATTGAACTGGTTGTCTTATACATAATCTAGAAACAATCAATTTTATGGATGGAAATGTAGGCCATTTACTTTTGGATCCAATTTATCTTACAGAATGGCAGAAAACCTTATACTGTAAGGAAAAAGGGAAAGAAAGAAAGGAGAGATGCTTGAGAAATGATGTGACATGATTACAGTGTGAGGTAAAACCAGGAGTGGAGCCCAGGGCTTCAGTTTCAGGCTATGGGCTTTACTAAGAAAACAGCCTGTTTACGTTTTTTCCTGCCACCCTTGGTCTAAAGTTGTATAAAAACATTTCCCCTGTTTGGAAGAACAAAACAAAACTACAGTTACCTCCCTCCTTGTTTAAATAGCAATTCCTTTTTTTTCTGTGTGTGTGTGTGTGTGTGTGTAGCTTGTTGTTTGTTGTTTTAGGTTCAGCCATGAGGAATTTGTGCCCACCCTCTATGAACCACCTTGAGCTGCCTCTGTGCTCAGTGTGTTTTTTGGCAGCTCTTTTCCCCGTAAGATAAATATATCTACTAGGAAACAAGAATATCTTTATGTGCTGAGAACACCATATAAGACTCATGTAAGAATAGAGTTTGAACAAGTTTGAAGCAGTCAGGTGTATCAGTGCAATATTCTATATCTTTATGAATGCTTTCTGATGCACCAGAAGTGCTGTAGATTCAATGCAGTCTTGTTTCAGTGAAAATGCAACTTTAAAGTTTCAATGGGTAATATTATATTCAATAGATTACATTAACCTATGAAAGAAGGGGACATGCACTTAAAGAAAAAGTTCCCCTTCCTTTTTATTATGAAAATTTCCTAATGATTATTACTTATTTTGAAACTGAACATAAAAGTGATGTCAAAATGCTACACTAAAGAATATACTGTGATGTTGGTGTTTTCCTGTAGCAAAAGATTCACCAGACAATATCCATCAAAACTCACTGTCCAAAACATTAACTGAATTTTCATGGGGGGCTCAGAGGTCTATGAATGTAGACAATGTGTAAATGTAGGCATTTTTTCCAATAAAATTATAGTGTGCAATAATCAGGTTTGCAAACTCAGAAAAAATCAAGTGAAATTCCCTATTTTCATGCCCTGGTAAACAGCCATCTAGTTATGAATGAATTTAAATATAAAAATGACCATCAACCTACTCTTGAGAGGTGATTACAGAAAACAGCATAGCACCATGGCAAGACCTGTACAGCGGGGGAAACTTTCCATGCAGCAGTTAAGTTGATACTCATTAGCTAAGGACAATGTAAGCAAGCCGTGACATTAGCTTGAGACAGATTCTGCATAGCAGCTCACTCCTATTTCAAAACAGTCAAGTGAACAATCATCTGATAAAATACATTATTAATTTGAAGAGACTAGCTGATTTTGGCTGCTATGGCGTAAACCCTGAGAAGAACCCGTGCCCTCTAAGAGATTTAGGCAGTTTCCACCAGAAAACTGGAGACTGACTCTTCTTAAGGAGCATATTTGATATGATAGGAAAAGAAAGCTGGTGGTTTCACACTCTTTGGTGAATTGCACCTGTGCAACCCTACTTACTGCTGCTGGCTTGTTTCAGATGGTACAAAGCTGTGTGTTGAACATTGGTATGTTAAATGCCTGATGGGTTTTAGATTCCTAAGATCTTACCACACTCTAGCACAAACATCAATTGCATTAAAGCAATACTAAGCAGCTCATTGAAGAACCCAATTTGCCATTGTGAAAGGCTTATCTGAAATTATTTTAGGAGGCTACAACAAATTATTTTCCATGAATGCAGATAAAGAACTTCAGATCCCAGCTATTTTATCCAAAATGCAAGATAATGCATACAACTTTTTTGGCATCTGTGGAAGCAGGGATAGCTTTATACTTGTTTAGGCTAAAAGAGAAGTTGATGATATTCGAGCAACAACAATCTAAAATGTCTCACCTTGCAGATAATTTATAAAATTCTGGGTTTGGGCACACACAAGTAAGTACAGAGAACATCCAAAGAAGCAGTTTTTTACTTTCAGCCAAGTGCATAACAACAGATTTTGGTCTTTCCTCTCCTCTAGAGGTGTTACATGATCTCTCTGCATTCAAGCATACTTTTCTGATTTATATGCTATTAGATTAAACACATGAAGTTGAGGACCTACCTGAAACTTTGGGGATTCAAGTCTATTTCTAAATAACAGTGTGATGATATAAGCCAGCAAATATCCACTTCCTAAACCACCACATGCTTAAAGTACCTGTATTATCCATTTTCAAATTTAGCTGGTCAGAATTTTTGTTTTGAAATCCAGTAAGCAACCACTATCCCCCAGGCACTTTGGGTATTTAGTCTCATCTAAACCCACATGTATCACAAAAGGTCAATTCAAACCTGACTGTACCTGGTGCTTAGTGCTAGAGGATAGTACAAGAACAAAGTCCCGAATTTCATGGGAGATAGGGAATGTAGTAGGATACCATTGGCTACAATACGTCCAAGGCACTGTCTGTCAGTGATTGCTAAGTTTATGAATAAAGATTAATATCAGCTAATTCCAGACTCATAAGTGATCTCAGTTTCTGCTGAGTTCTTCTAAGCCTCGGGATATCCCATGAGAGGCAGGAGCTGCTGCATTAGAGAATTTTCTGTGTTTTCCCTGTATGACTCATTTTTTTATCAGCTATGTCCATTGCTGAGCTGAAGAGCTATGAAGTTCAGAGCTGGTCAGTTCCAGTTAAAACTTTTCCATATTGAAAAAAAGCCAAGTCAGTTAATGTGTTGCATGAACCCAGCTGGAGGATGAATCGAAGTTAATTAGTTAACAAGCTATGACCAAATAAAATATTACCTTTTCATATATTACCACACTTTTGCTGCTTCATTTTATCCTTTCCATAAACAAAGGAAATTCATATGACCAGAAAAAAAACCCAAACAAACAAAAAAAACCCCACATTGTCATTCAGAGTATTATCAATTAACCTTCTGCAGAACTTAATCTCTTCCCATGGAGTAACCTTTCAATTGCATTTGCTCTATTTTGCATTCTCAGTAGCATTGATTTATGCTGACCAGGCTGACAGTGCTGCTCATTGGCATTGCTTTTTGCATTGCTATTCTGAAAATAACATCAGAAACTGCCCTCTTACAAAGCATTTTATGTATATTTAAATTCTTAATGTATTTTGACTCTCTTGGGTTTTACTCCTGTCCCTTAATTTCCTTTACTTTGCTACTTTTAAAAAGGTTAAATCATGCCAGCAATCAAATAAAAGGCCCCAAAGTCACATTTTGCAATGTTGAGGCAAATATAAAAGCACACAATAAAGAATTTTTGTAGTGTCCGGATTGGTTTCAAACCAATCTTTATAAAACAGAAAAGTCCCTGAAAACTGTCAAGGGCCTTTGCAATTTATCAGGACTCATTATTTGATTTTGATTGATATTCCACAATTTTTCCAGCATTTTATCAATAACAAATTTTATAAAATTAGGTAAGTGCTACATCTAGCTCCAAAATACGTGTAGTAATTAAAAGTTCATGCCAAGGAAGCATTTGACTCTAAGAGAAAAAGCTAACCAGAGTATCATCACTCTATATCAGAAACAATCATTACTCCTCATGGTCTCTTACCAGTGCATTCATGCTGCCAGCTGCCACCCAGATTGGAGAGCTAAGGAAAAGTTTTGGAAAGTAGTTCAGAGGCAAAAGACCCCAATTGCTTTTCAAAGATTTCACTGTTTCTCTGCCTGCAGGGGGCTGGGTTGAGATGGAGCAGGACAAAGCAAACACCTCCCCTGGCTTTTTTACCCACATAACCAAGAGTCTAGAGTATGTGCTCTCCATCTTCCATTCTACAGGTAACATGAAGTCTGGAAGCTTCACTTCAACAGAGCAACAGATACATCTGACTAAAAGCCATGAAAAGTTCAGCCCTGTTTCCTATGGTATAACCATTTTAAGAGTTTTATTTCAAAAAAATATAATTCATACCAAACCAACATGAATTATTATTTCAGACATACATGAAGTGGTAGAGGCTCTATAATTAGCATCAGTGGTTAGTTCTTTATTTCAGCTGGAACATGTCACCTCCAACAGCAAAGGGCTAACTAACTTCATGATAAACCATTGATTCAGTGAGATACAAAGCTTAAGTGCCGTCTACTGAATGACCAGAACCACTTCCCGATCCTCCTACATCCTTCCCTTGGGTCCAGCATCCGGACATGGATCCTGTTTGCTAGTAATTTGCAATCAAATTCAGGAGCCAAAAAACACATCAGTCCAGAGGTTAAAAAAATCTTAGAACTGAGCTAAAAAACTAAAATTTGTTTAATTTGGTTTGTTGTTTGTTGGGGTTTTTTCCAACATACATGTAGTTCTTTCTTCTCAATATCACAAATACATTTTTCAAATCCCTCCACTGTTATATTATATTTCTGGTACAAAAAAAATATTTCTGTTTTTACTCTTTGTTCCAGTGGGAATCTGCAGGTATACTGAAATTTAGATGTCTTGTCTGCTATTATCAGGTTTCAAAGTAATTAGCAAACTGCTCAAGTATTTTGACAAATTAGTCAGTTATGTAAGTAACAGGCAACACTGTTGCTGGACAAAGAAAATAGGAGTTATGTTGTCAGCATGAGGGATTTCACTGCAGGAGAGTTGCTGTGGCCTTCATTATTTCAATGGTCAATGGAGGTTGCTATAGAAACTACACAGTTAGTAAGCCATGCAAGCAAAAGAAATATGATAAAACGAAAACTAAAATAGTGGAAGGATAAAAACCCCAAGGATTTGTCCAACAGCTTAATATAATTTGTTGGTTTTATCTTTCAATCATATCACTGATTGACAAGATTCCTACTAACGATATCATATACTCACATATCACTTTTATGTAAGTCCCATCATGTATCATAACATTTAATAATAAAAATCAGCATCAAACAAAAACCCTTTCTATATCAGTTTAAAAAGGAAATAACGTCAAGTTATTTCAATATGTAAAAAACAGTATTTTGCTTCACAATATGTTAACCTTCCATAATACTAATAAGTAACAATAGCATCTCCTGTATGACATATTTTGTTTGCTTAGAGCAGAATTAACATTTTAATATTTAAACTGGCTTTTTTTGTGTGCCAGAAAGTACTTTCAAATAATTACTTGCCTGAAGTATGTGCGCACTGATGATCACCTGCATAACAGGTTGACTTTATTCAGTTCATGTCACAGTTTACATTGATTTGAATATTTGCACTTAATGAATGAAGTCCAAGACTCTTCCATTTTGGATAACCAAGTAAATAGCCAAACCAAGATTTTAAACAAGTGGTATTGAAGACACTTAGAAATCTTACAAACCCAAAAAGAAGGATGCATATGGCAGGTGATCATATATCATTCTGAGTACAGA
This sequence comes from Donacobius atricapilla, assembly GCA_013397315.1. NCBI lineage: Eukaryota > Metazoa > Chordata > Aves > Passeriformes > Mimidae > Donacobius > Donacobius atricapilla. The sequence goes on along the minus strand of WBMY01008043.1, from coordinate 288,552 downwards.
ATCCATGAGGTGCATTCTGCAAACATATATTTTGTTGATTTCTCCATAGCCACTCTGTCCTCTAAATTAATTTCTGTTGTGAACCCTTCCAGTAATAAGACAACATGTTTTTTTCCTTTTAGAAATGAATGTAATAAATATATACAGAAAAATCGGTACATGACGGAACCAGAAAATCCTCTTTTTTTCATTTTCTGGTCCTGTGATCAGGGCTAAGTGTCAGAACCCATGAGCTTTTCATTCCAGCTGCAGCCTGGCTGGGTTGGTTATTTTTGGCTTTTTTTTTTTTTTGATAGAGGAGTCCACAGCATTAATCACCAAAAGAAATGCATTAAGTAGGAAGAAGCCAAAAGAATGAAAAACTGATAAATCAAGATTTGAACTGTGCCAAGTGACCAAAACCAACACCAATATTAGTGTCTTCAGACAAAGAAAAGTGACTTGAGGAACATAGTAAAACCACAAAACATTTGCCCTCTATTCAACCGCAGCTTGTTCCTCTAGCCATCACAATTAAATCTTTTACCATCACATTGCTTTCCAGGTCTATGGAGAAAAAGCTAACCCACAGAAATGATTGCTTGCATGTCCATTGAAAGCTTTGGCACTTTTAACTCCAAAGTCTCTTGAGAAATATTGGTGGGCTCTTGCTATTAGGTCACATTAGGAAAAAGAATATCAAGTGTTTCATAAATGTTTGCACAGGCAGTATAGGAAAACCTGCAAGGATGATTAAACTGAAAGAGAGCATTAAAAACTTTTTTTTTTTTTTAATCGAGAAGGCAAGATCCCAAGAAATAAAAATTTAAATAGGACACTTCTGGTTTCCACTGTTCCATGATTTGGTTAGTTTTGTCATTTTAGCTGGACTATTAAAAGCAGTCCTCAGAAAAGGCTGAGAATGAGAATGAGACTTCAAGTGCCTTATTCCCTTATCATCCCAGAGGGCTGAGATTAATGTCTGCTGTGGGACTGTGCCAGGAACACAGTCTTTTCTTGTTAGTGCTGCTCCTGGAAAAAAGGAGAACTATTGTACACCTCTTAACGCACTTTCCTCTTGCCGTGTCTCTCAAACCTGTCACACAATTTGAAAGAATATTAGAACAGACAGAAAGTGCAGAGTTGAAATCAAACATAAGTCCTTATTTCATGAAACCTTTGCATATCACAGGTTCTGTGTTATGAAATGGTCAACTGTTTGCCCCTGAGTCCTCATCCATTACATCCACATAAAAAAGACCATCTTGCAGTCAGAGCTGAGCAAACTGTTGGATGCTGCCTCAATCTGGCAGGAGGGAAGAAGTTCACTGCCCAAGCCCACTTGCTCAATACACACCAGAAGAACCAAGCTGAGCCAAGACAGCTTAAGGACAAATATAAATAATTTCTTCCTTTGCAGAAGAAACCATCTGAGGCTGTTATTGGTTGTGCTTAAACTTTGGGTTAGGGGTTTCTCAGGCAAAGAGAGCTTTGAGATGTACCTGTGAGTGGGGCAGAGGATACTAACACAGCTGATGATGAAGATCACTTGCCAAGACAGCAATTCCTTAGAAATAGAGTGGATATTACAGTATTCCTGGAAAAGAAAATTTTGTTGTTTAAGAACCTTTGCTTGATGTTAACACTTTTTTACAGACAAACAACCCAAGAAACAGATGTCTGGGTCCGTCTTACTCAGTTCATGTTCTCCAGTGAGGAACCTCACCCAGGACTGCAGTGTAGCCACTAGAGGAAAAGGATCATCCTGGAGAGAGCTGGCACACTTCACATCTAGGTCAGGTAGAGAGATTCTGGCCCCAGAAAAGAGCTTAATTCAGTTGCCCAAAGCCACCCACCAGGTTAATGTGAAACCTCAGAGCAGAACACCATCTTTAACTCTTTTCATGGTGGTGTCAGTCAAACAAGAGGGGAAGTGGATTCAAAATATAGGGCATTAAATGGTGGAAAGGGGAAAAAAAAGGAGAAAAAAAGCTAATTTTTATGTGACTATATTGCCGATCTCTGTCCCAGTAGATTTAGGGTCAGAATATTCCATGTTTAATTTTGACTGTGCTCATTGGCACAGCTTTGCCAGGGCCCCATAGGTGCAAGCATTCCACTGGCACACTTAGGGAGGGGCACAGGCTGTGATCTGCACCCAGTAGGCTTAAGGAGGATTTGTGGGCAGGGTGGTATAGATGAGGTTGGCTTTATGGATGTAACTGTCCTGTGCAGCTTGCTGTTGGGCCCAGGATTTAGTCCTGGCAATGTCTGCACTCCAAGTGAAGTTGTACGTTACTATTTCAAAGCATCATTTCAAGTCATTCAAACGTATTTTCAGCTTTCCTGTGTTTGGGAGAATGTGAGATATTGAAAAAAAGATTGTGTTAGATTGAATATCTACCCAAGCTCAGAAAGTTTTCCTCTGGAAATTTATTATGTTTTATTTATCCAAGGAAAGGTTAACAAATGGCTGAACCAATAATTCTGGTGACTGTTTTAAAATGTCAGTAGTTTTTAAGTTTGTTTTTTGTACAGTGGCTAATACAACTTTCAGTAAAGCTGCCTGTTGTGCTGTCTTCTAACCCTGAGATGATACTTCTTATTCATTCTTGTGCTGATTCCATACTATGGGTCTGGGTTCATGTTACCCAAGTCCAGATCAATGTCTCCCTTCTGGTATGCAAGGCCCACTTTGGGGTCCTATATGAGCAAAATTAATTGGGCAAAAAATGGTGGGCTCATGTTCCTTCTGAATATGCACTTCTATCATAAAAAGGATTTTTCTCTAATTACATTCTGGAAGAGAGATGCTAGAGGCTGAAAATTGCAGCCTGACAAAAAGACAATTGCTTTTTGGGTTTTGCAGGGGTTAAAAAAACTTGCATTAAAATAAGATGCTAAATTAAAATAAATGTAATTAAATAAATATTTTTAGAGTTTTGTTTGCTTTTTTAATGCAGGATGTACAAGTTCATAGTATAAGTTCTTCAAGCAGATTCTGAGATCTTAGTTTATTCCACATTCCATGCAAAAGAGGTTCATTTTTAGGAAATTTTTTCCTCATAGTTTTATTGTTATTCAATCTTTTATGATCTTATATTTTAGATTTTCTACTAGATTACGATAGGAAGTGGACATATGTCAATCATGAATAGGACCTGTCAGGACCTAAATAGAATTTTTGCCCCATTCAGATGCAGACTAGTTTAGTTCCTTTCATATGTACTCCATGATATTTTTAAGTAAATTATTTTTAACCATAACATGACGTGGTACTGAGCCATTACATTGTATATGATGATACATTTAACTGCATCAGCTGACATTGATTATGTAAATATGCTTTAATTTGTTATTTGACTATGCATGATATGAACTTTTCCATGGCTTTGATGTGAAGACTAGTCAGCTTGAATACTCAAAGTACACTACCTCTTTTCATATCAGGACAGTATATTTCTGTTTCTTACAAATCAAAAATTGTGAGAAATTCATGAGTTAACTTTAATTTGTGGTAGATGTGGGCCTTTCAATTTTGTGTTGATTCAAATTACCTTTTTATACTAGATTTTGGTTAACATTCTTGTGACTTGATAGTAATTTTTGCATTGTATTTGATGGCTGTTCTACCCTTGCCTCTTATAGAAACAGCAGGATTTTCTTTTTTTTTCCTGTTATTTTATAAGCATTAATTCTTAAATATCTGATAGTTTCCCTTGCCTGTTATCAGTCACTGGTGACATTTATTGTGGATAAAACATTCATATATCCTTATATGCATAAACACGTTTCTGTGACTTGTCTACATATACTTGATGCATGACATTCCCATATCTTTTCCTAAATGGGATAACTTTCTAGTCACAGAAAATATTTTGGTTTGTTTTGGAATTGCAGTTCATTTCTCCAGAAAAATGGAGAAATGGTCATAAGTTCCCTGTTAACAAGTTTAAGCCAGTTCTGACATAATGGATATGTAATGCAAAACAATGAAAACATGAGAGCAGAGAGTCATGATTTTGCAAACCATCAGTTTTCAGTCCCTAACTCACAATATCAGGGGCTTGATTTTCAGTGGTACTCCTTGCTGGCAAATTTACAGTGATTCCAAAAGCTGATATGGTAAGATATTCACAAGGGCAGCTTAACATGCTGTGTATTTATCACATATTAAACATTAATCACTAGGATTATAAGAAATGGAACCACAGAAGTATGTTTAGATTGTTTCCGCTTGCACAATAGTGGGGAGTTACGTCCAGGTTACTAGTGGGTTAGTAACACTGGGCCATGGTTCCTAGATGAAAAACAGGATCTTAACAGAATGAACAAGTCTTAAAGGGCAAAAATCTCTTCAGGCATCACTCACTTAAACAGTTGCTATAAAGGCAAGCTGTATTAAGCACAGACAAGTGTCTGCCATAGCTGTTGTGTGAAAATATCAGGCTGTCCATATTTTTCCGAGGCTCAGTGACTGAACCCTACACGCCAGTCAGTCCAAAAGACTCCTGTGAAACAGGTATTTGCATGAACTTCTGATTCCATCAATACATTACACACTCAAATGCTATTATTTTAACAAGGCTTCTCGCTGTGCCTGTTGCAAATGGGTATTAAGGCTTAACAGCAGAGGAAACAGCTGGGGGAATGAACTTCATCACTGCAAACACCTGATGACTACTTCCACCGACCCTTGCTTTTCTCTTTCTGTTGCAAAATGCTCATTATTTTTGTCCTCCTGGCAACAATTAGCTATTATCAGGCTCATTCTCTCAGCCACCCTTTCTGCTGGAGACTAATCCCCCTCAACACAGTCCATTCTTTCTGGCTGTTGCCATTCTTTGTTGGTTACACGGTGTGCACAAATTAATTAGGGCTCACTTTATGGGGTGACTCAGCCAGTTCACAGCACAGATGAGTGCAGCTGTTTTTCTGTCTGAGATTTTCAGCTTCTTTTGGGGGGCTTTTTTTTTTCCCCCTTGGTTTTAAAATATGTTGTGTGTGTATGTGTGTGTGTGCATGTCTGTATGTGCATGCAAATTAAACGTGATTTTTGGCAGATGCATTTGTCTAGGGAAGTTGACAACATGGATCTGTTTAGCCCATCAGCCCCTGAGGATCCAATTGAATTTCTTGCAGAGGTATAGGGTTAGGGCTACTGAGTTTCCAGTGTCACAGGGTGGATTCTCTACCTCAGACATGCTCGCATTCTAATCCTGGGAGGTCCCCTGCCCACCATCCCCCCAAAGAAAAAGAAAAGAGAAACATCTGGAATCACAGGGGCAGCTTGTCTGCTGAGCTCAGCAATAAGGATCCCTGTAGCTACAGCTCCACCCCACTGTTAGGGGACTTAGAAGGCACTTAACAATTACTGTCTTTACTATAGTATTACAAGTACATTTGATATAATATGTATAGTATGGTCCTTTAGATTTTACACATAAATATTTTTTGGGGTATAGTTCAGAATGAAACATATCCACAGAGAGATATGCATCATGATGTTTTAATTTAATTTAGTGACTAGTCCTGAAATTAAGGAATATTTTACTTAAGTAACTATGCTATATCCTCTTACATTTGCTTCAATTTTAAAATTCTGAGTGATGATCCAATGCCAGAGCAATAAAGCATCTCAGATGATTGGGAAAAGTACATTCTGAACATGCAGATATTATTCTTCACCATTCATGTCAACTGAAAGAATTTAGTCTTTGATCATGAAACTGGAGTATTTGATTCTAGCTCTCACTGAAGTCAAACATGAGTTTCGCTTTTGGATAGAAGTCTGTCAAATGTTAGGATATATGTGTTGACGAGATGGCAGCTGAAATTATTTACTGTTTTGGGTTTTCTTTCAGTTACTGGGCTTTAAAGGCGACAACAATATATATGTGCTGCTATAACTACCTGGTGTTGGAACAAAAACCATTCTTATTGACTTCTTGGAGTTTGGCATTCCCTGTAGTCAAATGAGGTTTTATTTTGCTGAGATATATAATTATTTTAGAATCCAATTGTGTAAATATTGCTGAAAAACGATCAAGTACAGGTATAAGCCTTAGACCCTCTGGAATTTTCCACAAGCTAGAACAATTAGTTTATATTTTATATCTATGTGTGTGTGTATATATATATACATGTAGTTGTACACACCTGTTTCTTTTACTTTCAGATTTGTATGCTCATGGGGGTAAACACTGATCGAATTGTATATGCCATTCAACAGGGAGTTAAGGGTGGGCTCAGCCCCTCCATACCACCACAACCAAAATAGCAACAAAGGCAACTAGGTATTTGAAATCAGAGGACTTATGTACTTAGAATTAAACAGCTTCTGAAGGTCTTAATTAGAGCAGGTTAATCAGCTCCTCACCAGAACACTCCGTCATTTCAATAATGAAGTTTTGTGCTCACATTCACTGAAGCAAAACTCTTCAGTTTCTTCCAATTTTTAACAAAAAGGAAATAAATACATATTATTTCATCTGTTCTTTCTTTTTTTATTTTTTTTGTAAAAAATTAGATACTCAGTTGTCATCAATTCAGATGTGAACTACTACTTCAATGCCGAATAGAAATACTGTATGAATTATATTTTTGAGTCACTTGTGGAATAGATACGAATTTATTAAACATGCAGAATGTAAACAGTAGGGCAAAAGTCTCTGAATTGACCTTTGAAAGAAAGTTATTTAAATAAGAAGAGTGAAAACAAGAGGTAAAAAGCATGCAATTCAGAAGAGAAATGTGATTCATAATTTCCTAGAACGAACATGTAAATTTAAATTCAGCTGTGCTAAAAAAAAAAAAAAAAAGAAGAAGAAAGGCAAATATTTACGTGATCGGAATCTCACCCAGCCCCGTCCCCACGCTTGTACACATGAATAACTTCACATACTTTAGCAGCAAGGGTTTCTTGAATGGCATTGCTCAGGTAAGAAATGTATTGTATCTGCCATCACCATGTAATTGTTACCCACTGTGAGAAAAGCTTTCCAGTCTAAAGAAAATAATTTCACAGTCTGAAATAAACATTTTTAGATATAAAAATAAAAATAGAAAAAATTACCTTTACCTTTAGATTGTGCTATTAATAGCACCGATTTTTAGGTCATACCTTATTAAGAGCTTCTGTACCAACGAAGCCTCTTTCTAGATTGACAGGTGGCTGCTTTAACAAAANAATCTACAAGACAAGTACTTGTTAGAAAGGATATAAAAAAAAAAAAAAAAAAAAAAAAAAAAAAAAAAAAAATCTTATTTTGAAGGTTTTTTATCACGAAAAAACCTCTGATGCAGCCCAGTGCATTGTGATTTCCCTGGTTCTTTTCCTTCTGAGCTGTTCAATTAGTTGGAAATCTCTGTCTGATGGACTGAAGCAGCTTGAGTGAACGCCTGAGCGCACAACCAATTAGGCTCATTTGAAGTTGCAGAATTGCCTTCTTTGGTGTTAAAACCCCATGTCAAACACTGGGTCTAAGATCATTTGTAGTACAAAATGAGATTGACAGAGCAGCTGTACCAGGGGGCATGCCTGCTGGACGACTTAATTGTGGGGACCGAAGGGCCATCATGAACTGGCGTGTGGAGATTGTATCACCACTGCTGCATTACAAATGCTCTTTATTAACAGTGATCTGTAATCAATGAGCTCAGGCTTTTTGCCAGAGCTCCAAAATCAGACAGGCAGCTCTGCTCGCAAGGCATAGGAGGAGTCACCGGAGCAGGGAGCTGCGCCGCGGACGGGAGCAGGGATGCGCTCCCTGGCGCCCCGGCGGCGCGGGGGAGCCGCAGGCACCCACGGCACCCAGCTCCCGTGCCTCAGCTGCGTTGGGCGTGCGGCAGCGGGCAGGCAAGCGCGCCCCGCCTGTCGTGAATGAAACGTGGTTGCTCCGGCAGAACGCTACCTTAGGAGTCAAAGAGACTACACCAGCTCACGCTGGTCTGAATGAATGGTCCTGATGGTGGCATGATGTCTATAATTTGACTGTAATCCCATGATACAAATGACGCAAAGGGAATGCTGCGGGCTTAGTTTCAGCAAAATAATGAATAAAACCCTGGTATACTTTATTCTCTTGATAGAAAATCTTTAGTGTTTTTAATAAAACATACTGCTTTTAAAAAGAGTAATTGCTTTCCATGGATGCTTCCAAGTAAATAGTTTTGTTTATTCCTCTACTACTACAACCAACATCCTCTTAGTGTAACAAAGTGGAGTTTTTTTCTGGGAAGAAATCTGTGTGTCTGCACAAATGTTCAAAGATTACTTTATGATGAGACAGATATAAACCTAAGGTCTAAGTCAAATTTAAAGCCAAAATCAGCAATAGCTGATAGTAATTACCTACCCAAAGCCTTTGCCATGAGGATAACTTCACTTGTTTTTTTCAAAGGCATTTTACTCTTCTCTCTGTAACTTTCTAAAAGAATCCCAGAAAGGGAAGTAAGCAATTTGAGTGAACAATACAGGAGCAGTTCAACCAGTGTGGCAAAACACATGCAGGTGAGCTCTAGTATAATAAAATAGTTTGTGCTCCTTCACTATATAGGCTGTTACTTTTTAGGTGCATGATCTAAACTTCTGGTTTCTCATATGAGTCAGAGTGACAGGTTTCATGTTTCATTACAAGCAGGGGTTTTTTTTTTGGTTTTTTTGGGGTTTTGTTTTGTTTTGTTTTGTTTTTTTACTACAATGTATAATTATCTATTCAGGTGTTTATTACAAAAATATTTTTTATGAAGGGTTTATTTTGCTATTACCAGCAATTAATTCCCATATATTTCTAAAATCTGTTCAAATAAGACAGATTTGCTTTGTGTCATTCTGCATCAGTTGCAGTATAAGCAGCAGGCAACTGAAATCAAATCATTTTAAGAAGTGTTTCTGAAGTAAATAGCTGCACATTCAATTGTATTTTAAATTATCCTTAGGAACTCTCCTTTACCACAGTACATGCAGGAAACTTAACAGTAAACTTGACATTGTTTAGACTGCAGATTGTCTCACTTCTAGCTCATGGATCCCATATGATTCCATCCATCTGCTCCCTCTTTCCACTTCCAACTAGAGAGTGACCTCTGAGGCAGGAATTGTGTTTCTGTTCTCTGTACATTGTCTAGCTCAACACCAGCATTGCCTATGACTAGTACCCCAGGAAACTACAGTAACATCACTTACTGCTACCGTTACCAGAAATTATAAAAAAAATGCAAGCATCTCACCAGTGTTAGCATAGGCTTTAAATGATTCTGGAATCAAGGGAGCATGTACAATAAATTCAGAGCTAGGTCAGTTAGGTCTGGGAGGGAACAAAATGTTAAGTTTCTAGCTTCTATCGAATCATGTGAAATTGCACCTGCATAATCATATGACAGAATTGGGTGGTTATTAAGGGGGGAGAACGATTGTTTTAAGCAAATAAGGGTATACCAGAGGTTCCACAGTTGCATGTGTTAAAACAATGGGGGGCTTAATAATTAATAAGTGGTTGTATAATGGAAAGGTATAAAACTTGTTCTTTTTCAGTGTTAAATCAGAGTCAGGATTTGGGTGTGACTCCCCCCTGATTCTGAGAGCTCTTAATAAAAGCACCGACACATAGTCTTTCTGTGATTATCTGTTTCATCCTATGCTAACACTAGTTAAATGTTGGAAACAAAATGTCATTGTATTCCCTTATTTATGCAGAGTTTTCATAAATAGACCTGTTGCCAGATCTTGTGAAATATTCCTTCTATGTCAGCAATTTCTGATAGTAGGGTGGTGAAAGGTACAGAACATGGATATATAGCTAAGAAAAGTTTTAGTATATCAAGAAAATAAAAAAATATAAAAAGAGCAATCCTTATTTAAGTAAGAGTGCTTATTCAGTGTATCCATCAGCTACACTTGACCATCATATTTCATATTTGCTAGTATTTTTGCCTTGCTGTTTAGACGAGTTCACGCCAACAAAAACAAGTGTCTACAATGATATTGTACTGTAGCCTAAGGAAATAAGTAATCATTAAATATGTGTCAGAAATTAACTGGCTGTGTGTTTGCTCATACTAATGTTGTTGCAACTGAACTAATGCCTCACTCAGTCATTAAACATATGAAGTGTGAGGGTTTTTTCCTCTCAAAGTTTCTGCATATTCACCTATCATCTTTACCACATATCTCAGAGTATGGCCTTGAATAAACTGATTGTTGAGCCACTGAACTGTGGTTATACTGTCTTTCTGTTACTTTTCCAGTTCCATAATCTCTTATTTCTGTCCTGTTCACTATATCTTACCAAATTTTACTGCCAGAAAAGGTCAGAAATACAGCACGTTGGCTGTGGAAAGGACTGGATGATTACACACAGACACAATTATTCTGTAAATTTGCAAACTATCAGCAGCCTATGAAAGTTTTTTCCAGCTATGCTGGTGAATAGGTATGTAGCATGCTGTCAACATCAAGTAGAACTCTGATTTCAAACACCAGAATGGAGACTGTGCAACTCTGGGAGAAGACTACAGCCTCCCTGAACAGGTGGTTGTCCTACCTCCTGAAGGATGCTCTAATAATAAAGAAAGGTCATGTTTCCTTTCTATATCCCAGGTATTCGGGGGAAAAAAAAAACTAAGTAGTGTGGAAAGCTGTATGAAATGCCTTGCTACATTTTGAAACTAAGAACCAGAGCTTCATTAAAAGCATACATGGAAGCTTTTTTTTTTGTCAGGCTTTGTTTAAGCCAAAGTATTTTCCCCTTCTACTCACTGTGAAAGATGAGACCACAGATTTATTAAAAACATACCTTGTTTCTTTAAATCTGTTCAAATTCTGCCATGCTTATTGCCCTTAAATAATTTTACAGATATAAAAGGATATGTTGATGTGTGATGCGTTGATGTTTTCAAATTTTCATGCTCATTTGTATGCTAAATGTTTTTGTATAGAGAAATCAAATTGTTCACACCTGTGGAAATGCCACATACTGTACTTATCTGTATTTCTATTTAGGGAAGTCAAGGATTTGTCCTGCAACTGGAAGTAAAGGAGAGAATATTGTCACTGGTATTTTCAAGAAGAATCTTTTAAAGAGGAATCAAACATTACAAGATAACACTATAACAAGAATATATAACATCTCTCTACCAACAATTTTATCTGGAATATGCGAACATATTTTTGAGACTTAAAAACCATTGCCAGTGATTGGGTGGATTCAAGAGTTCCTAGAAGAGGACTTATTTAACTAGCAGCCGTTGGTATTTTGCACCTTTCTCTCTGGTGGCACTGTTAAGCAATCTTTTATTAAACAGACTGTGTTTAATTTTATCATTCAGAGAATGATAAATAATGACAAGCTTCAATCTAGTTTTGAAAGGTTGTTTGCATTTCTTATCCCTGCTACCTTTTGTAAGTTACCAGAATAAGGGATGTATTAAATAAAAACATTCTGCTACTGAAGTTACATATAAAAATTCTCAACATGCAATATAAAAAAATACAATTATTTTTAAAATTCTGTTTCTAGGTTGTTTTTTTTTTTCCTAATAAAACTGACAGACTCAAATATCAATAGATTTGTAACAATACATCCAGACTGGGACTCGTCTTCTGTAATCTAAGGTTCCTCATTCTAGTAGTCCAAGTCAGTGTGGTCTCTTTTAAGATCAATAGAAGAAAACACGTAACTTCAGAAAACAATCCATGGAGCCTATCTTCATTCAACAACTTTAAGATTAAACTAATTGCTTGTTTCTCTCATTGACTAGATATGGCCCCTGGAGAATCTAGCCTGAATTTAAGCAACTTTTAACATCTAAATTAGGAAAGATGAATCAATCTGTCAATCTGCTTGATTTATAAGCAAGCTAGAAGATCTGCTGCTATAGCTGCATGAGACAACATCAAGGCTGCTATGGTGACCGTGAAAGCTTTTACCTTTTCAGTTTTGCTCCAGTAACTGTAAGTCATTAATATGTCCCTGATTTTCAGCTATTAATTTCTTTTTTCATTGATTACCCTTTTCCATATGTAACAATATGCTGACATGCTTCTCTGAACAACATTTAACATTAGCCACAACTATTGCGACCAAGCAGAATTTAAAATATAAGGAAGTGTTTGCTCATTTATGGTTGTAGCAGTTCTTTTTTTTCAGGAGCCAACTTGCTAATCATATTAAAAAATATACAATGAAGAATGACATCCAGGAGAAACTAATATCCTAAAAGCAGTAGAATCTCCAGAAAGAAAATATGCAGAACATGGTCAGGCTATGGATAACTTCAAAGTACATATTCTGAGCCTATTTTGTTCATTTTATGGTTCTATTATCAATCCTATTTATAGATATTTGCAATCATAAAAGATCCAAAAATAGGAAGTCAAACCAACTTAATGAAAAAACATGAAAGGATAGTAATAGTATATTTCATGAGTAGTCCAGATTAAGTTATCTCCAACTTTGATGTGGGTATTGCAAATTATTGTCCATTTGGATTAAATGTGAGGCATTTTTAAACATTTTTTGGTATTGTTTCTTGAGTGAAAACTGCTATTGCTTACATTTATATAGAAGTAGAACCTTTCCTCCAATAGGAAAAATACCTAAGGAAGCCACGATTTCATTTCTTTCTCCTATCAGGTGCTTTACTTGCTGTAATAATTTAATCTTTTAACAAAATTATTTCATTTATTTATCTGGGGGGAAGCCTGATCTGAACATATTGTGTGTCGATCACTTATGTTGATTTACACATTAGTATTAAAACTTCTATGATATTTTTATTGCATGTACTCCTCTTCTGTTTCTTGACAAACTTCTAGTCATGCATAAATGTTTTTTCAAATTTCAAATGCTTCAAGTAGATTTTTCAATATTATTACACAAATTATCATAAGATATAATGGTAGCATATAAATTGCTGCTGTGGTTTGGAAGCATACAAACAATTATTTTGCAGTACAAGTGAGTTCTATCTTGTTTCTAATATCAGTGAATGCTTCCATTGTTCTTCACCATGGTCTTAAGCTGTAATGCACTTAGTGACTCACATTAAAGGCAGTTCTCCATAGACCTTTTCCTGAGAAATAGAATGGAAACATAAGGTATCAGGGAATGCAGCTGAGTCTTCCCAGAACCTGAAATTGTAGATGTCTGCACTTAATATGCAGAGATATCAACTAGCTTTTTTCCCTCTTGTTTTCATGTGGCTAATTTTACGTTTTTTCAGATGTTCTTCATCCTTTGTTAATCTCTTCTACTTCTTCCTCCTGGTTTGTTTTTTTTTTGGTTTTGTTTGATTTGCCATTATCTTCCTTCACACTACCTTCTTTTCCTCCCCTATATTTTTTTTCATCTTGCAAATGTCTCTCTTCCTTTCAAAATTTGCTCATCATACTGAGTAGATTTGTCTCACCAAAGAAATGTTAGGTATTTTGTCTAAGGTTGTTATCTCAATTTTTTTTGTGGTCAACAAAGAATAAGTAGGTTGACCAAAGTTATTTATACTGTGCACTTTATACATCAGCCTCTGATGGGGTTATATAAGACCTCATAGCAACCTCCACAACTTTGAGACAAAAACAGTGACTAAGGGTCTCATTACTGTTGGTTTCCTTTATGCTTTTTTTTTGATTCTAACCTTCTCCATGCATGGTTTCTGTGTGGCAGATTAGATTGTGAATGTTGCAAATATGTAGGGACCATATGTTTTTGTCCTGTAAGTCACCTGGTACATTTTAGATACTCTCTCTTTTTACTAATAGTCTCCCAGGTGTTGGTGGAGTGCAGGCTAGAGACACAGGTTTTCACCTGAAACAGAAGGCAGACAACTTTTCCTGGGATGGTTGAGCAGCAATTTGTAGGTTGCTCACCAAGGCAGTCACTAATTCTGACAATGAAAACACAGAACAGCCTTCTAAAGAAATGCCATGGACATTTCCTCTCCCTAAGATTCTTTCAGAGGTGTTTTTTTTTTTTTTTCCCCAAGAAAGAAAGGAATCAATTTCATCAAACATGCTGCATTTAACTGGAAAAAGGAAAAAAAAGGAAAAAAAAAATCTCTGTGACAGTTTTATCTTTTACATGCTTTGATAAATTTCCTACACAAATGACTGGTAATTTAAATTAAGTTTAGTCAACCACAAAATGATCAGTGATTTAGAGAAATGCTCTATTTAAGCAGCAACACAATTTCTGGCAAGTCATACAGCTTTTCTAGGCAATTGAAATTGACATGCAGCCTTTATATCACTTAAAATATAGCCTAACTCCTTCCAAGAAAACTGTGACTACTTTTTCTAAGACAAAATAGAAAAAACTCTTCATGCATATTAAGCACCCTTATTTTATTATTTCATTGTAACTTCAAAACACTGAGGTTCCAAAAGCCTTGCTAAATAAGTGAAACATTTCACTCACTAGGAAATGCCTAAGAAATGAGGCATCACATAGTCACACATGAAACAATCATTTTTCAACTAAGGCTTCTTTACTTGCCTAAATCAGAGCAAGAATCCAAAAAACTGGATTGAGAAGTTCAAGAAGCCTTTCACATGTAGAAGTTGATGAAAAGAAAAGCAGAATATACAAGCTAGGAGAAATGAGGGAAGACATCAGGTAAGCAGTAAAATAGCTCCTCACTTGAAATAGATGGGACACCCCAACTTAGACTTGCAGCTGTAAAAAGTCTCTTGGGACTTTACTGATCTTAAGAGCTCAGTCTCAGTTTTGAAGGAGGGATATATTTCCACTGTTTTCTGTCCTGAATTACACTGTCACAGCTGCACTGACAGTGCTGCAGCATAATTAAAAAAAAAAATTCATATAATAGATTTTGTTTGTTATGTTTGAAGCACTTTCTCTTAATGTTCCTCCAGCCAGGCAAAAGTTATTTCAGAATTTTACATCATCATGCACTGCGAGTATTAAAGTGTATGAAAGCACCCCTCCTGACTTTTCTAAACTGTCCCACTTCCTCCAAAAAAATCAAACCAGATGACAGTTCGATTTCTTTGTTATTAGGAGGAGTGGGAAGAGTCTAATGTTGTATACATCCTCAGACCATTATTTCTGTGCCAGCTTGAGTTTCATAATTTAATTCAATTCCAGTAGGGCAGAGCACAGCAATACATTTCATAAAACAGTAAACTATGCAAACATGACATCCAAGTTATAATGCAGTATTCATATGCATGCTGAGTTGTCGTTTTTATAACACAGGATTTTCACCAGAGGGACACTTAATTAAAAACAGATTCTTTGTATCTGGTATCAAACTAGTACCAACAATTAATTCATTCTAATGCCATTTTTCTATCAGGAGCTAGTCTTTAATTGTGTTGAAAAAAGCAGCATGCACATTTGATTTAAATTAAAGAAACCATACTAAGGCTCAGCTGGAAGCAAAAAGTGGATAACCATTTTGTAACAGTGAAAAAAAATCCTAACCATATACAAACTCCAGGACACCATTGCTGAAGAGAAATAAGGCTGTCAATGTTATACAATACAGAGGATGGACAAGTGTAAAAGTAATCTCTTGGCATTATTGCCTCTAAGTTATTTAATACTAACAGTATCCTTACATAAGACAATACCCAAATAAAGGTGTTCCCTGCCTCTAATCTCTGGCTCAGATACCCAGTGGATTGAAGCCAGTGGAAAATGCTAAGGCTAGAAATGCTGGGTTTGAGGATTTTCTTTTCTCACTCTTAAATTCACTTCTGTGCATTTAAAGAGAAGTGCTTTAGCAGGCTTTTGAATGAGGACAAGGTGACGGGTCCTTAAATAAAGAGGTTAAAAATGATCCCTGTATTGTAAGAAACATGGGCTATTACAGAGAAAAATATATATGGTTGCTGCTGGTGAAGACACTGGAATGACTTAAGTATGGACCGGATGTTTTTAGGCAGGAAGTTGCATTCAGAAAATCTTTTCACAGAAAATCTCAGTAAGGTGTGGACAAACACTTTTTTTGCAGAAGACTTCTGTGAACATCTTCTGCCAGATATGTCAGGATTCCACAAGCAGATGACTGCCCAGACATGAGCTAGAGTTTTTACCTGAGAAAGATCCTTTCTTTGTGCCAGTGACTCCTGCCTCAGGGCCTTATTTCACATCCCTGGGGCAACACACGGTGCAAGAAATGTTGGCCTCAGTTTTGAGGAACTGCTCTTCCTCCCACATTATGTCTCATTATGAAGATTCTTAAGCTGTTTGTACCTCCTTTGTGCATTAACTCTCACTGAAGTCAAAAGAGGACTGACAACCAAATTGGCCTCATTAGCTTTTCCCTCAATTGTATTATGGTAATTTCTCACCTGTCTCTAGCACCATATGTATTGTATTTCTTTACAGCTCTCTTCTGTGAACTACTACTTTCTTCCACAATTTCTTGTTTAGGATTTACTTGCTTTATGACGTTACTCTTATAGTTTCTCAAATGTCTTTCTGTTCCTACTTTGAACTACTTGGGAAATTATGTTAACTTTTTCTGACAAAAAGCAGAATAGATTCATGGGTCCAGTGATTTTGCTATATCTAACCTCTTATATCATGCTTTCATATTCACATCTGAGCTTTCAGTTGTGCTTTTGACCAAAACCATAGAGAATATCAAGCTAAAAGTCTGATATCAAAGTCTGTAGCATAGACTACACAACCTATGCATCACTGTTTGTATTACTCAGCCTGCATTCAGTAAGTGACATATTCATCTCGAGAGTTGGCAGGAGTGAAATCAAGATAAAAACCATAGTGCTAATTTATTGGGAGGAACAAAGCGTGGTGGATTGATGCTGGCTGGATGCCAGGTACCCACCAAGCCACTCCCCTCTGCATCTGGACAGGGAAGAGAAAATGTAAAAAGAGACTAATGGGTTGGAACAAAGACAGAAAGAGATTACTCACCAGCTACCATCATGGGCAAAACAGACTTGGGTAAATTGATTGAACTTATTACCTGTCAAATCAGAGTAGGATAATGAGAAGTAACCCCAAATCTCAAAAAACACCTTCCTCTATCTCTCACTTTTTTCCAGACTAACTTTATTAATGAGTCTCTACCTTCTCCTGCCAGTGGCTCAGGTGGATGGAGAGTGAGGGTTGTAGACAGTTCATCACACTGTCTCTACTGCCCCTGAACACTCCTCACACTCCTCCCCTGCTCCAATGTTCTTCCTACTGGAGACAGTTCTCCATGAACTTCTCCAACATAAATCCTTCCCACAGGTTCTTCATGAACTACTGGAGTGTGGGTCCCCTCCACGGAGTGCAGCCCTCCAGGAGCAGGCTGCTCCACTGATTTCCCCCTTTGGGCTACAAGTCCTGCCAGCCAACCTGCTCCATTGTCGGCTCCTCTCTCCGTGGGCACACAGGTCCTGCCAGGAGCCTGCTCCAGCACAAACTCCCCACAGGGTCACAGTCCCCTTTGGGCATCCAGCTGCTCTGATGTAGGGTCCTACACAGGCTGCAGGTGGAACTCTGCTCTCCCTGAACCTCTATGGGCTTCAGGGGCTCAGCTGCTTCACCATGGTCTGCACCAGGGTCTGCAGGGTAATCTCTGCTTCGACACATGGAACATCTCCTCCCCCATCTCTTCTTTGCTTTCTTCTTCCTTTCTTCCCACTTTCACTCCTCTCTTCTCAGGCTGAAATTGCTCCTGCCCAATAACACCTTTTGTGTTATCCCACAGATACCACCACCATCACTGATGGGCCTGCCATGGCCACTGATGGGTCCATGTAGGAGCCAATTGGCATTGGCCATGTTGGACAAGGGGGAAGCTCCCCTCTGCATCTGGACAGGGAAGAGAAAATGTAAAAAGAGACTAATGGGTTGGAACAAAGACAGAAAGAGATTACTCACCAGCTACCATCATGGGCAAAACAGACTTGGGTAAATTGATTGAACTTATTACCTGTCAAATCAGAGTAGGATAATGAGAAGTAACCCCAAATCTCAAAAAACACCTTCCTCTATCTCTCACTTTTTTCCAGACTAACTTTATTAATGAGTCTCTACCTTCTCCTGCCAGTGGCTCAGGTGGATGGAGAGTGAGGGTTGTAGACAGTTCATCACACTGTCTCTACTGCCCCTGAACACTCCTCACACTCCTCCCCTGCTCCAATGTTCTTCCTACTGGAGACAGTTCTCCATGAACTTCTCCAACATAAATCCTTCCCACAGGTTCTTCATGAACTACTGGAGTGTGGGTCCCCTCCACGGAGTGCAGCCCTCCAGGAGCAGGCTGCTCCACTGATTTCCCCCTTTGGGCTACAAGTCCTGCCAGCCAACCTGCTCCACTGTCGGCTCCTCTCTCCGTGGGCACACAGGTCCTGCCAGGAGCCTGCTCCAGCACAAACTCCCCACAGGGTCACAGTCCCCTTTGGGCATCCAGCTGCTCTGATGTAGGGTCCTACACAGGCTGCAGGTGGAACTCTGCTCTCCCTGAACCTCTATGGGCTTCAGGGGCTCAGCTGCTTCACCATGGTCTGCACCAGGGTCTGCAGGGTAATCTCTGCTTCGACACATGGAACATCTCCTCCCCCATCTCTTCTTTGCTTTCTTCTTCCTTTCTTCCCACTTTCACTCCTCTCTTCTCAGGCTGAAATTGCTCCTGCCCAATAACACCTTTTGTGTTATCCCACAGATACCACCACCATCACTGATGGGCCTGCCATGGCCACTGATGGGTCCATGTAGGAGCCAATTGGCATTGGCCATGTTGGACAAGGGGGAAGTTTCTGGCAGCTTCTCACAGAAACCACTCCTGTGCTAGTCCCATTACAAAATCCTTGCCACACTTCACAAATAAAGTGAAAGCAGAATTTATGTACCTGTATAAAAACATATGGAGTGAATCTACTCACTCCTTTCTCTGCCACCTTTTCAATGCACCTTGTTGTCTGTCACCCAGGTTTTTGACAAGACAGTTATTTTGCTAAACAGAAAATGTTCCCATTTTGCTGACTTGATGTAAACACAGTTGTGTGACAGTAAACCTGAGTGTGTATTTTGTTTCCAAGGTCTGCTCTGAGCATGCCCAAAATAACAGGAGCTTTTGGTGCTACCATACTCTTTAGTTATTGGTTCTTTAAATGCAACAGGTATGAGCGGAGCCTGTTTACAAGAGTTACAACTGACTGTCAAACAGGTGTCACTTTTGGTCATTACGAATCTGCTATTTTTGAAGGCCATAAAGAGAATGTATCCACCATTCCACACTAAACAGTGTGAATTTTCCTTCCATGTTTGAAGTGGCATCTATCTACCTAAATGTGAACATCACCATATGTATACACTTGCATCTGAAGAAATAAAATATTATGTCCTTTAAGCCAGAAAATGAGTCATTTTCTAATACAGACTTAAAGACTTATTGATGCCTCCATTTTTATTTTTATCTATTTTATTAAAGAGGGAATAAGCAGTTGTGGCCTCTCCCTTCACTGATTATACAGAGCCCAGGTGTACATCCAGTCTTCGGTAAAGATGGGTGAGATTAATCTAATTCTTGATTTCTGAAACTTAGGCATAGCACCAATAATAGTCGTCACATGGAAGTTCTGGCTATTAATTGGAACTTATTAGCAAATTAGAATTTTTCTGGCCTAAAAAAGAAAAAGGTAGAGCTACACCAGTGTTTTTGCAAGTTTTTTTGTCATCAAAAACTTTTTGGACAACCTAGCATGAAATCACTTTGCAGATTAAATGTAATTAAATTACCACCAGTAGTGGTAATTTTTATAGACATGGCTACATAGAGCAATTATTTTAGTTTCAGTTTCATTTTTATATATTTTCAGGCTGCCCATAGCAGTTTATTTGTGCCTGTGGTAAATTCTGACCAGTGCCTTTGGGCAAAGAGACATCTTAGAATAGCATTTATTAAATACTCAAAGGAAACATTGTTCCTCACAGTGCTCTAGTAAACACTGGTAGCTAAGCAAATAGGAAACAGCTCTGCAGAGGATCCAAGGACCTTATTCCAGGCTCCTTGGTCTGAGTCAGTGATGAACTTGCTGGAGACCAACAAAGATGAAGGAATGGAGTGTATGTCTATGAGAAAAGGCTGAGAGGGATGGGATTGTTCAGCCTGGAGAATGGAAGGCTTGTGGGGATCTGATCAATGTGTGCAAATACCTGACAGGAGGTGGGAGATGAGAAGGACAGCGCCAGACTCTTCCCAGTGTAGCCCAGTGCTAGGAGAAGAGGCTGTGAGCATAAGCTGAAGTTCATGGAAACACAAAAAAGTTTTTCTGCAGTGGAGGTGACAAAAATTGCACAGAGGGATTGTAGAGTCTCCATGCTTGGAGATTTTCAAATCCCAAGAGGATGCAGCTCAGAGCAACCTGATGCAATTGAGCTCACTTTGAGCAAACTCAAACTAGAGATCTCTATGGGTACCTTCCAAACTCAGTCCAATGATTCTCTAATTTACTGTTTCAATGAGAAAGAAACATTGCTATAAAAGCCAAATTTTTCATTAAAAATAGGACTAAAAATAAACAACTTCCCATAAAAATTTTGATAGAAATTTCCATTTCTGGTGTTCAGGAAGAGGGTATTTTTAGAAATTTTTTTGTTGCTTTGCAGAGGGAATAGATATAAATCTAATCTATTTTTGTTACCCAGGGAACTTAATACAACAAGGTTGACTTTATTATAAGGGAAGCCAGAGAAAATTTACTGTCTGTTGTAGGCAAACATGCACAAAAGAGCATAAGAAAGTAATTATGTAATGCTCTGATTTGACATGCAAGTAAGTATAAACTAATACTGAATTGAGCCTCCTAATCATGTTCACACTGATTCAAATGAAAATGTATGTTTTCTATTACAATGATTTTACCACTGATTTAATGGAATTTCTCTCCAGCTAGGAGTGATTATTAGTCACAGAAGTGCTGTAATGTTCTGACCCTTTCAAACTTTTGCTATAAAACAGTTGTTATTGCATTTCTAATGCCCAAATAGTTGCAGTTGGATTCACATAATTTGACAATTACCTTGCAACTGAATGTCCATATGTAATTTAGAGTTTTCTTATGATGTCGATTTTCAGAAATACAGCAGAAAGTACTTAGTTTATTGATTGGAGTAAGCAGTTAACTGGTTTAGAAACATTCCTCTTCGCAGATTTGACAGGATCATTTACAATAGCATTCAGCAGGACAAAATAAACAAAGATAAATCATTTAAAGACTGACTGCTATTCTTAAATATTTTTATACCTTTCATCCAGCTGTAACTCTGATAATATATTTTTCAAACAGATGATACTGTGTAACTGTTTCTTGACACTGCATTCCTATCAAGTGGTTAAAGGATTTCATATTCTCTCATTTTTACAATACTCTTGTTAGTCTAGGTTGTTTTGTATACTATGCTTTTTTCACAGGGGAAGCCATGGGGCAAACCTGTGATAGCAGACCTACATAGGATGTCATAATTATGTACCTTTTCTATAGATATTAGTGCTAAAATATAGAACTGTAGAATAATAGACTGTCCTGAATTGGAAGGGACATATAAAAAGATCATTGAAGTCCAACTCCTGACCCTGCAGAGGACACCCAAGGGTCACACCAGGTGTCTGAGAGCTTTTGTCCAAACTCTTGAATTCTGTCAGGTTGGTGTTGTGACTCCTTCCCTGGGGAGCCTGTTCCAGTGCCCAACCACCCTCTGGGGGAAGAACTTTTTCATAATATCCAAACTAAACCTCCCCTGACTCAGCTTCAGGCCACTCCCTAGGGTCCTGTCACTGGTCATAAGAGTGTGATCAGTCTGCACCTTCACATCCCCTCATGAGGAAGTTGTAACTGTGATGAGGTCTCCCCTCAGTCTCCTCCTCTCCAGGCTGAATAGACCAAGTGAGCTCAGCCACTTCTCAGATGGCTTCCCCTCAAGGTCATTCACCATCTTTGTAGTCTTTCACACTTTCTAATAACCTAATATCACATACTGTGGTGGCCAAAGCTGCACTCAAGGTGAAGCTGCCCCAGAGCAGAGCAGGACAGTCCCCTCCCTTGCCTGGCTGGCAATGCTGTGCCTGATGCACCCCAGGACAGGGTTGGCCCTCCTGGCTGCCAGGGCACTGCTGGCTCATGTTCAACTTGCCATCGACCAGGACCCCATGTCCCTTCCTGTGGAGCTGCTTTTCAACATGAGACGTTGTATTGGTTTAGCATAAATGGTAAGAAAAACCAATTGTTAATCCATTTTAGAACTAACAGCTAAGCTGGCCAATCAAGTAAAAGGTGTACGTACACCCTTTGGGACACCGCTTAAAAACAGGAATCTTGGGAGACCCGCCCTCTTTC